>BGZK01004970.1:0-10555 GCA_005406025.1 Eumeta japonica | reverse complement strand
ATTTGTTAATGCACACATTAGCAATAAATCTATAAGTTTGCTGTACCACACAGGAGCAATAAAATATTTCGAATAAAAGATGTTGACTACAGAAAAGACGCAAAATTTTAAGTCAAGTATTTAAAAGCCCCGCCATAAGACCAAAAAAATAAAATCTTTCAAAATACTGTCAGTCGTCAGGTTTGCCATATTTGCCGGCTTGATATTGGTAATTTGCTTGTTACATACACTTCTACCGCAGTACGTGACAGAAATAGAATAACATTTTACTACAACGATTAATACGCGACTCTAAGGCGATATTGCCAACAACTGACAGTTTTCACCAACCAAAAATTTATATTTTTGTGAAAGTAATTTTTTACTTAACTCAATCAAAATCGATTAAAGTTAAAATTTTTATATATAAAAAAAAATTATTTTGTAATAAAAACAACTGCATGGATTTCAAAGAAACTGTAGACAGTTACTGAAAAAATTTATTTTATTTATTTTGTTTATTTATATATATTTTACAAAGTACATGTGCACAGTATCGGCAGGTAACGAATACAATATGCCGCAGATGTTGTTAACAGAACATTTGAATATTTCTGTGACTAACTGTACACGACTTATGCCTCGCATAAGAAGTGTCGGTTGACACAACGAAATTCCTCAAAACCGCTAACGAGGCAGTTAATTGAGGCAAATCAATCAACTAGTGCGAGGAGGCGCAAAACCTCGAAGGCCAAATAACAAAAACAAGCCTAACCGAACTTAAGATATAATTACGATGACGCCAGAGCTGCTTTTCGATTGATGAAAAACACATTCTGAGTGTAAATTTAGTGCCCTCTGTTTGTATATAACAAAATAGAATACACTCCTTTTGAAAGTGTGTCATATAACTCACAAGCAATGTTTTACAATTAACAGATGACACTAGGCTTGCCAGATCGCATACGTCAAAAAGCTTGACAGTTTAAAGAAAAAAGCTTCTTGACACAACAACAAGTTGAATTTATTATTTCTTGGGAAAAAAGCATTAAATTTTATGCAAGAAAACTATATAAAATTCTGAAGATTTTCAAATTATTTTTAAACAAGGTTGACATTACGATATTGAAGTAACAGTTTAAGCGCAGCAAAAGCTAAAAACTGCTTTTTCACCTGATTTTTATTTAATCAATCAGTGTGTACAGTGTGTTTCCACAAGAATGTAACATAATTAAAGATATTTTTAATTCCATTTTACTTGACAAATGATATTTTTCCTTGACACACATGGAAAAAGTTTGACAATAAAGCTCATCTGGCAACCCTAGGTATATCGTGTAAAATGCTATTGTCAAAAACACATCGCCTGTTGGTATTTTTTCCTTTACAATCTTTTAATGTGATATTTGCAAAAAACAAGCTTTTAACTTTTTATATCTTTTATAATTATTAAGTTCTTGTTTAACAAATTTCTTTAAACTATTTGTCAAATAGTCGCTCAACAACCTGCCATAGTTTTTCTTTTTATACATAAATAAATAAAGCACATCAACTGAATTAGATTTAAACAAATTCAAATCAAATATAAATCGTTTAACACGCAATTTGCCCATTTTCACAGTTTAAATGATATAAATCGAATTGTAGTCAAGCCGCAAAATGGCTGCTGCAGACTGATACTTTGCCCAATTCTCATAAATAAATTAGTTTTTTTTTTGAGGGAAGATTTAACCCTCACGTACGTTTACATGTAGCTTTTTTTATTTACTTTTTTCAATGACTTTGAAGGCAAGCAAAAGCAATTAACAATTTGTATAGCAAACACAAAAGCATAAATAAATTATTGTAATTAATAACATGCAAAACTAAATTTTAATGAGTGATTCAAAGGATGGGATGTCTGTCTGTAAGTGATCGTGTTAATAAATAAATCGCGTTCATATTTCCAAAACTTAACAATGATATTTGTACATTTTCGAAGCGCTAATAAAACAAAGTTAAAGCGTTTTTGTTCTAATTTATAAAAGTAATATAAATCTTTTTATTTCACTTTATGGCTTTTTTCAGATAAAAAAATTTGTTTTCATTATATGCTCATTGAATGCAATTTAATGATTTAAATAAAGTTTTTGTGTCAATAAAACTTTATTTGGCATAAAAAAGGGTATTGAATGCATAAAATCGTTTGATAAATTTAACGTTTATTATAAATAAAACAAGAAAGGCTGTTTTATTTCGTTGCTGAAGCTTGTGTGATTGTTATATTAATTTTATTGTCAAGTGAATACAAAGTCATAACCCAAATAAATCCATGAGTTAAACAGACTGACAAGAAAAGGGTGCGGTTTGATTTAGTTGGCCTTCTCTTTGGTTTCGTGATATTTTTACTTTTTCCTGTATTAAGTGCTTTAACATGAAAATAAAATTTTAAATGGTTTTGTGTTGGTGGGCCGGTTATTGTTGCTTTTTTTATAAATTTTCTTTGTCAAGGAGTAAGTCAGCTTCACTAACGTTGTGAATTTATTTATATGCTGTTCTAAAACAGGATTTTTTACCTTAAATTCAACTTATTGTTGTGATCAACACATGTGTGTTTAAATAAAAAACAGCACAAATTTTTGAAATTCGTATTATAGAATTGAAATTAAACTCAAGTAAAATGAATATGGACAAATTTACAAAATTTTTTATATATTATTTTATGGTTGCTGAGTTTTTAAATCAAACACGTAATTTGCATTTTTTGAATAACATTTGTACTCATAAAATTATTACCAGCTTATTTTATAGATGCATAGAAATTTGTCAAATAAGAGCTTAACTTACAATATTTTTTATGAATGCAGCAGTTAGTCTTTCTTTTCTTTCTTTTATAAAAACTCTTTCTTAAAAGTATTTTCTTGAAAGTAGTTTTTATGAGAAAAGGTGCTTAATTTAAAATAAACTTTTTTTTTGATATTTTTTTTAAAGGTACTATTTTAAAAGTACTTTTTAGTTGTAATTTTAAAAGTAATATTTCAAAGGTACATTTTAAAAGGTATTTTCTGAGGTACTTGTTTGTAAAGGTACTTTTTTAGAAGGTACTTTTTGAACTGGTACTTTTCTAAAAGTTACTTTCATTAAAATTCTGTATTTAAGTCAGTTTCTGGTACTTTTAAGAAGTGTTTATTGAAATGTTAATTATTTTAAGCTACTTTCTAAAATTATAACTTTTTCAGATACTTTTTTAAAAGAACCCCTTTTGAGCATGTTTTAAAACTTATTTTGTTAGTTTTTACTTTAAAGTTACTTTTGTTAAAAGGTAATTTAAAAAACGGCTTTAAATGTGTGTGTATTTTATATATACTGTTTTTAAGATATTTCTTAAAGGTACTTTTTTAAAATGAACCTTGTATAAGCAACGTTATGTTTTATTAAAAGTACTTTTATCAGAATAATAAAATAAGTTACTTTTTAGAAGATACTTTTTACTGAATATGTATATTTTTCGAAACTTTGTAAACTTAAAACTGAAATGAAGACATAATTATGGCTTTGTATTCATTAGGAATTAACGAAATTCGAAATGTTCGAGGCTGTAATTGCAAAATCCCAGGATTTTTACGAATCCCAAAAATTGAGACAACAAAAAGTTTAGTATTTTCAAACAATTTATTTAACATTTTATTACTTTTGTAAATAAATCGAAATAAAATGGCATTTATATTTTTGGAAATATTTTAAAATTGTTGCTTTTCTTTATTTCGTTACATGAATTTTACAAGGAGTCAAGGACATAATTTGCACTTTAATTGCTCTTGGACGAGAAAAGCACAATTAAAAAGTTAATTATTTATTTTAAAGAAAACTTCCAGATTCTAAATTAATTATTTTATAATTATCTCTTAATTTCGAGATTTTGAATTGGTTCCCTAATACTCATGTTCCAAAAAACATCAGTTATAGCCAGAACATTTTAAAATTTTTAGAAAGAGTGAGAGAATAAAATAATAAGAAATAACAAGAATTTATATAACGCTTATATTATTTTAATGTATTTTTTATTTACCTTTTTTTATTTAATTCGATAATGCTTAAACTGAAAGTTGTTTTCTATCAAGTTAAAAGCAAATACATTTTTTTTGAATGTGTGACCGGTTGCATCACACGCGAGTGAGATCACCGCAATAATAGAAATATTAAATTGAACTACAGTTAAATATTTATTGCTTTTGAGAGACCTCTAAGCAATCATCAACTATCTATCAGTGAAATAGCATTTATAGACGATGAAACAATTATTTAAATCGTTATTTGGTTAAATTAAATTCATTAGCAAGATAATAATTGAATGTGTTAGAAACTGCGAGGGTTGTTCTATAATTAACTGTCTTAGAAATATATGTAGTGTGGATAAGGCAAAACATAAATTTGAGGAAAAATAATTTTTGCCTTTAAAATTCAGCAGGAATAAGCACATATTTTCGTACGAGAGTAATTTTTTTAATTTGCAGTAAATTATTAAAATAATTTTAAAAATTCATGTGCTTTCAATTGCTTACTCTGAGTGAATTTTTCTAAAGAAAAGTTACTCAGTTAATTTAATAATAAATCAGGAATCTGTATGTACCAAAATAAATGTTAAAATAAATTATATTAATTTAGTCTGTGCACACGAGAGTAAAATGACAGTAGGATTTAGATTTTGTGTTGGCTGGAGAAGTGAAGTGAAGAAGCAGTAAAAAACTACTTTCTTCACTTCTTCAGATAAGAAAAAATATATTTATAACCTTGTAGTGTTTGACCAATGTTATGTGCTGTGAGTACATAAATAAATTTTCTCCTTTTGGATAATTTTGGTTAGGCCCAAGAATCTTTTTGTATATTTCCATATTACAAATTGTCAAATTGTCAGAAATTTTTATATGAGAAGTACGCAATTTTTTTAATGATTTCTATAAAAATTTTTTAGACAAATCGCTTGTTTGCATTGTGCTTTATTTTCTGATGGCAAGTACGTAAAATAAATGGGGTTCTATAATGCAATTAAGGTGGTAAACCTTACGTTGTTATTTTTGTGCTGTCAAAGTATGTCATGGTATATGATTTCTTAGTTTGTGTATTTTTTTCACACTAAATTACTAACTTTTCCATTATTCAATGGCAACTCTAAACAAAATAAAATATTTTGCTTTTATTTATATAAATACATACATTTTTATAAAAATTTACAAAAGTGTTTGTGAAAAATTGTCTTAAATTACAAAATTATATAAAAACCATATTTTGCTATCGATCGTAATTTAGATTCATTTTTTCAAAACACAATAAACTTTTTTTACACAATATTTTGTTATACCCTACGCAAGTACATTGGATTTTTGATTATGTGATTTTGACAGCTAAGACAATTGAATTTGTCATGTGGGAACCACAAAAACGGCTTTTTTTACGTTTTCTATCAACTCATCTTGAAATTAATTTAATAACATCGCAAAGCTAATTTTTTTTGACTTAACTGAGCAATATGTTTGAGTCACTTGAGGTGTAAAAATTGGTCATTATTTTAATTTTACTCCCGTGTGTAGGGCTAATTGATTAGCGTTGATTTAAGAGACTATCAGCATAAGGAAAATATGAAAATAAAAACAAACAACAACAATCTAAGCAAACAAAAAAAAGGAATTTAGGTAAAAATTTAAATAATTTATTAAATAAAAATTATTTACATAAAATAGCAGATGATTGCTTGTTGTTGGTTTTGTTATTATCTCACACCGGCATCCAGTTAAAAATAAAAACACAAAAATAATAAAATTCACAGCCAAATAACATTAAAAATATAATTATTGTACATTCATACATACATATGTATGTATGTATATTCAGCAATTTTGTATATAAAAATGTTAAAAAGAGTAAAATGATGTCATTTGTGTTATTTCATTTTCTTTTATTTGAATATTTTTAAAGGTCTTATGGTCAGAAAGGCGAAATTAAATGTAGTTGCATAACTGCGTAGAATATCGATCAAGTTGTAAAAAGTAAATAAAACTTCACCCCCAGCTATAAAATAAAGTTGTTGAATTATTTGTATTAAAAAGTAAATTCAATGTCGAGAGTTTTTTATGCAAAAATGTTATGACAAAATCGTTACTTAAAGGAGAACGAATACGGGGGTGTTTTCTAACCCGATTTGTTTAATTGGAAGTGGGATTTATATGTAACTCGAATTAAACCGAACGATAAATCGCACACATTCGAAAGATTTTAGTTACGAATCGCATTACAAATCAACAAATTGATTAGATTACGATTACAATAACTCTAAATATATGGTCATGTTCACATGGACAAATAGATTTAGGTTCGACCTTTCATTCATTATTGAGTCTTACTGATAATCCTAAATTATTCATATACAATTTACACAATTTATTTAACATTTTTGAAATTAAAAACTGTAATAAAGGGTTGAAGTCTGAAATTGTTACGTGCTACCTTTTCTCCTTAATGTGCGTATCGTATTGAGAATTGCTGCGAGCAAATTGTATTGCTGCCATTGTGGATTGGATTTCTTGATATTCGTTTGAGGTTGCAGCACTTTGCTGTTGGTGTGTCTGAGGAGACCTATGCAAAGCACTGCTGATATCAGCTTCACCTGCGTGAACACTGACAGCAGTCGTTGGGTTTACACTTGCACTCGTTACAGAGCTATATAATTTATTAGAACTAGTTGGAACAATAACAATGCTACTGGCAGCAGCACCTTCAGTATCTGAATCGTCACTTATCACTTCACGGTTTTGGGAATTTTATCCGTTAAATGGGTAAGATCGCCCGTACCGCGACCGAGACCTTCGCGACCATAACCGACTATTTCAAGACGTTTTTAAAGCATCATGATCCGAATCATATGCTTCTGTTTCTAATTTGGAGGATTTGTGCGTTGTAGTACTTTTCGTTATAGATTTGCCGGTTCTAGAAGATACCGTAGGCAAGGGTGTGGCCGAAGTGGGGGAAGAAGAAATAATATGCTTTGTTACAAATCTTTGCGATTCTTCTGGAGACGTAGAACCTTGCGATTGTATCGTTTTCGAAATACTGATATTCCCTTACGCGGAGTTTCAACACTTGCTTCTAATGATTCATATTCTTTATGGGACGACGAAGTTGTTGTTGATATTTTCGGTAGTCTTGGTAGTATAATTGACAGAAGAGCTGGAGTTGGTAAAGTGTTGTTGCGTTTTCCATGGTATTTGTTCGTGTTTGGTTTCTAGGCATACCGTGCTATGTTTGGGTGGTTGCCAGTGGTTGTGCCAACAATTATGTCAATGTTGGGGTGTTTCTAAAGTAACGAATTCGCCACTAGCAGTTTTCTATAATGACGTTCACTTGTTACTTTATAGTCAGTTGTGTCAATGGATTCGTCTGTGTTGAACACATCATCATAATCGTCAGCCAAAGAGTCATCTTCCTTTTCTAATTTTATTAAAATTTGGGCCACCTGCGGTCATATCCACCGCATGGTTGGAGTTGGTACTCTCATTTCTCGTTGAGGAGAAGCACGTGGAGAAAAATAACCCTCACCATGACGAAAGATTTTCTCTTCATGTTTACGGCCATCAGTGGTCATAGAAGAAGTCACAATAGTTTTTACACCATCAGCCGCTATAATTTCTCGAACAGTTTTTTCACCTTCTAGGAAGCGAGCAGAAGCCGTTTTGCCATCCATTACTTTTGAATGGGGTATGGTGTCTTGCCTTTTAGTTGTACGCAAAGTTACATTAAATGGTGATGTGCCGGGTGTTTCTTCCGGTGTTGGAGGATTTCGCCGATAACGCTGAGTTGTGCGTAATGTTACATTAAAAGGGCTTTAGGTGAATGCTCTCCAGTTCAATGCGTCCAGATACAGCGCCAGGCGATATTTTACTAGTTGTCTTAAGTGTAACATTGAAAGGGCTGGCCGTGTGCTCTTCATGTATTTCCACTTTGCGGGCCGGTGATTGAGGTATCGCTTTAAGTTGTATCTGTTGAAAGGCCAATTTGGCAGCTTCAGCTTCAGCCAAGCCACGTTTACGTTCTCTTAAGCGTTTTCAATTGCATAAACGTCCACATCAAAAGGATTGTCCGAGTCAATGCTTATATCAATGTTTGCCGTATCCTGTGAGTCATATGACTTCAAGGTACATCCCTCCTGGTTGGCTTCATCTTCCATTCTTTTCATACCTCCTCTTTCATATACAGCTATTTTCTGTTTTAAGCGAGAAGGCGTACTAGGAGTGCTGATATCATAATCCTCCATTACGAATTCATGTGAACTCGTTGAAGATGTCTTTATTGATTTTGTTATAGTACGGTATACAGTGGAGGTTTCTTGCACAGATGACGACTCATCATACAGCACTTCTTTGCTAATATTATCTTGAATTGGCACAAATTCCTTTGGCTTTTGGCCTTGGTCAACATATGATTGAGTGTCATCAGCCATTAATGATGACGATTCAACAGCTGTATGCACTAAACGACGTTTGCGCACTGCCGGTATCGGTCTTTGAGAACTTTCAGCTGCAACCACCCTGCTTGGCGGTGGGTCTTCCTCAATTGTATTATCCATTGTCGTCGTTGTCTACCATTTACTACACGTTTTATTGAAAACTCACACCTTAATCAATAAAACATGCCTCTACTCTAAAGAAATTATAAATCGTAAATAAAAATTGATTTTCCTCTTTACGATAATGGAATGATATGATACGAATACCGGCAGAATATTTTTACACATTCACCAATTTGTTATAGATGTTTTTAGGAGTTTTTTTTCTTTACAACTTTACACACAATTATTTGAATTAGACACAGTTTATTTTTTGCAGTTAGAACTGTCTTTCTTTTAAACCACTTTCCTTTTGCTTCAAATCTTTTTTAGATTTATTTCTTGTTTTCTGTTAAATGGCAGTCGTCTTATTAACAACGCATTTTAAACTGGTTCTCTTAAATTTCATTTAGCACTTTTCGCCTCACACGAGGGCGTTACTTCTTTTATTTTACAAATCTTCTTTTCATATACAAATTTATAAAAATAAAACAAACATCATTTACACAAATTCTTTGTAATAACGTTTTATCGTTTAACAATTCTCTTTTCTGTTTCTTTATCAATAAATTTTAAGTTTTCCAATCCGTTGTGGCCGAAAGCCATTTCTGTTACTAAAATAATTTTGAGTCCAACTTATTGTACATACCTTGAGTGCGCAGTAGTAAGTATCATATTAAAAAAAGTAAACCCCAAACAAATTAAAAACTGTAGATTGTAGTTAAACAGGGTGTGAGAGTTATAAAGGTATCAAGAGAGATAGAGAGCGACACAGGATGCCAATTATGTTTCTGCTTAAAGCTTTTATTTGATAGAAAGGGTGTTTTTACATTTACAAACAACACACAGAAATAGCTACGATTTTGCCAGCCTTTTTTTATATTTTACACAATTCTTTATGTTGTATGGTAGTTTAAAAGACACCCTGTTATCTAAAATCAAAACAATTCAACAGTATTATAAAACATGAATGAATACACAAGCAAAAAAGCTATTTGTAGTATTTTACGTTTTTAAATCATAACAACTTTCTTGGGAAGAAACCAGCTGGTTTGTTAATTTCTAGTGGTTTTATGTGAAACAATATGGATCTTACGTTATTACGTAGCGTTATTTTATGAATTCAATAAACTTGTTTCATATCGTACAATTTTTATTGAAGGAAATTTCAGTAATAAATTTTAATTGTATTCAATAAAAGCAAATATATGTATGTATTTTGCAACTTTTAAAATGTTGTTGAAATGTAGATTAATAGAATTTTGTGATTCACTTTGATGATGTTAAGTTATTGATATCGAAATATTTGCTTTAAGCAAGAAATCGTGTTGAAATTAAATAAAATTACAGTGCCTAGAAATGGGAAGACAGGGATGCAGACAGGCTAAATAAAGCCCAAGTACTTTGATGATATGTAAAGAACATTGTAACTCACCATCATATTAAGCATCAAATGATCATATACGTAATGTACCGTTATATTTGTGCAACATATTAATTTTGTTCAAGCGGGAGACTTTGTAGCCACTCGATAACGATATCCGAATGCTAGTCTGAGGGTGTTACGGTGAGTAAATCAACTTGTATGAATATAAATATATATACAAGATGTATAAATATTTTCAGTAATTCCTAGTAGGAATAGTGCCACAACAGTCAATTTTAGGTTTCTAATTTGCGATATTCCATGACACCATCAGGAGATTTCTAAAGTGTGCGGCGGAGCTGGATTTCCATATGAACTGGTTCCAGTTCTGCTATAGGGCGATGTTGAGATCGCATTCGTCTAATATATACTCAGTCTTTTTTTTTTAACATCAGTTAATGAGAATTTACAAAGAGCATATTTTTCGGTGGCCACTTTTATTGTTTCGCAGCCGGACAAAATGTTCGTCTTGTATTTTGGGCTTAATAGCACCAGATACATTATCAGCTGCTTAGAGAAAGCGTCAATGCTTAATGTACAGACAAATCGTATCCTTTGTGTTCTAGTAATTATTA
>BGZK01004969.1:0-10561 GCA_005406025.1 Eumeta japonica | reverse complement strand
ATATTTCCAATGATCTATGCCGTTAGCTTTATCGTTATAAGACATATATTATAGTTTATAAATCTCCAATATACGGTTCAGGTTGCATTGTTATGGTTCGTTACGTGTTAAATGATTTCGGTAACGGTAGCGAAGAATTAACCGAAAGAAACTGTCAGAAATTTGTTTGGTGTATCGGTTAGATAACGTTTAGTGTAAAAGTACTTTTTTCAAACAAATTTTCAAAATTTCCTATGGCGTTAATCTGTATAGAACCCAAGATATACTTACAAATAACGAAAATCATTTGCAAAAATAGTGGCAGTTATTATGTATAGCGTTTAAATTATTACCAAACTATACACTACAATAAAAAGAACATAATTTAGATGCCAAAAGAAAAAGTTGTATCAAAGAATACAAATGTCTAAATCGAACATATAATAAAGTTTTCGGAGTTCATAAAAAAGTGGTAATTATTGTAGTCTCCTGTTTCATATGTGTATAAAAGAGTACTAAAATAGTAATAACTTCTAACCACCAGCGAGTTGAATACAACGACGGTACAATTTTAAATAAACGTCCAAGTTCATAAATATATTGCAATGCAAGTGAATAGTAGTGAAGTTCAAAAACTGAATGTGTGTAACCATAACAAATAAAAGTGCATATAAAGGAAAGATATTTTAACATAATATGTATCGTGTCTTATTATATTCGTTTGTTAGGTTCTTTTTTATAGAAGGTCGAGGCGCAAACAAGCATGAGAATCACCTCAAAGCAGGTGGTCACCGCCGTCCATAAACACTCCAGAAGAGTCGCCGTGTGTTGCTAGGCTTTTGAGTAGGAATAGAATATCTGTTAGAAATGGGACTGGTCTAATGGAAGGAAAGAAAGATGGGGTAGATAGAAAAGTAAGGTGATGAAGGGGAGAGTGGGCTACTGGAACTCCCACTCACTGGACGAAATGAAACAGCGGAAGCTGTTACTTCATGCCCAGGTTCTGTGAGAACGTGGTGTTACACTGGCTGAGTCAGTCCATTTCCGTGTTGTAACCAAGTTGACCACAGCATGAGCTCGACCATTATTCGGTCATTAGATATTTTATATTTTCGATTTATTTCTTTATTTTTTAAACGTTCTTTCCTAACCAGTTATAAGTAAACGCTTTAATGATAATATTTTATTCCAAAATAATAATTGAATCAATTCGTAGACAAACAGGCTATACGAATAAAATTTTCATTAAAATACGCCACAAAGCATTGCACAGCTTAAATGTTAATTAAGTGAATCCGCTGCCTTGACTTTCCATTAGGCTTTTAGAGAAATTGAGTCTAGATCAAATACTTAATAGCAGCAAGAGAGCGCAAACTGCAGCGCGAAATCCCGTCTTAATTCTAGAATGAAGGATCAAATTAAAATTCAACTATAAATAGCTATGCTTGCGGTAGCATCATGCATTTTTAACATGATTACAATTACAAATGAAGGACATGGGACGTACTATAAAATTTACTTTGTAGTACAACACGTGTTGTTCCATATTCCAGTACAATAATATGATTCGTATTCTTAGAATGAAAATATAAATGGAAATAAACAGACGATCGTAACAGTAAAAAAGGAATGCAATCACGTACTGACGCATTGGCCGATGTACACGTGGAACATTTGAGGGATATATACTAATTAGAAAAATTGATTTTGTGTAAAGTCGGTTTACGGACGATAATTTTACGTGATAATGTCATAAGAAAGCATTGATAAAAATTGCATACTATCATGAATTGAATTGGATTATTATCACTGAATTATCATTATTTTGTATCATCTAGTAATGGTAATTGTATCATCATGAGAGATACAAAATAATTATCATTATTTCGTATCTCTCTTCCACTCCGTCGACCGATAGAGTGAAAGAGAGATAGATGCGTCACAAGCCGAACGTTTAGGACGCCTCTCTATAGCTTGTTCCGCGCTCTCGCTCGCACGCTCGACTCAGGCGGAACGCGACAATGAGTCATACTTTTTCGTGCATGCAGCCGGCTTCCATCGATTTATAAGACGTTATCACATCAAAAAAACCTAAAATTTTCTAATTTCAGACAAATTTCGAACATGTCACAAAATTTCTTATATCCGATGAAGCAGAAGTTTATTTAATTTTACCACGTTAAAAACATTGTGCGTGTATGGGAACGTTAGCGATATCTGACCGTCAATTTATTGTTTATTTTCTGAATGCGTTACTTATAATTTAGTAACTAAAAATATATTCTCTTATATTAACACAACAATGAAATATTATTACATAACAGATATTTATATATATATTACGTGTATAAGTATATATTAGAGCACATATGTGTATCGTTTATATCACCTCAGCAGACTTAATTCTATACTCGTAATACGGTGTGTATAGTGAGCAACTAATTTGATATAGTTTTAAGTACAATTACCGGAAGCGATAAATATCTGAAGTTGTGCACAGATTGTAAATTAAAACCTATATTCCAAGGGTTTGAGGTTTGAATTATTCATAAGTTACTAATTTCATACAGGTTTTTCTTTTACGATTACATTTGTATATATGATGTCTTATAACGAAAATATAAATTATAAAAATAAAATCAAGGAAACAGTCGATATCGCAGACCGGCCCGAAAACGTGCTGCATTGTTTTAAACAATATATCCGAGCTCCACTTGATATTTCTTTGAAGCGTGACTACATTATTGTGCCTACCGTGTCGCAATCAAAACTATCAGTTTTTTTACCTCATTTTTTCAAATATTTTATCACAAATATCTTGAACGAAACAGCTGATTGGAATGGGGTTGCGGCTTTCGATACAGTTTTTTTAGCTAAAAAAATGTATGGTTTTCAAAAACCGATTGGTCAAGGGATCTTAGTAATTTTAAGAAATCTTTTAATGTTGTGTACTACTTATCTTTGGAACAGTTTGATCGATTTCAACAGCACCCGACAATTGACGCAGCTTTTGCACGCAAAAACAAATTTCATTTAAAAAAAATATTTATTAAGAATCTTGAAATTTTTGTGGAAAAGTCATTTATTGAATTTTTTTCGTTAGACATCTCTCGCAGATATGCACCGATTCCGTTTGAAGATTAGGAATATTAGTGCTTATATTTTTGAATAGGTCGGTTCAGTAGTTTAGATATAATTAATAAAACCTTTTTTCGAAAAACAAATTCTAAGGTTCCTCAAAATTTACGCAATGGATAAATATCAAATTTTCAGGAAATCTATAGTTAGCCAAGTCCTTTTGAATGCCGAAACATGTTTCCAATCTATTAATTCGTTCAAAAGTTATACAAAGTTTGCATATGCCCACAAACACATATACCTACACACATACGGCAATATTGCCCTAAAAATGGGCAGAAAAGATTCTTAGGACATCAAAACAATTTTAAAATAAACATCATCTGACGAAATCTCTATTTCAAAAATCAGACTGAAAACAATAACTGCTCCGCTTTCATGAAAATTTTAATTTTACTTTGCGGGAAGTTAAGAACATAAGAAAGGCTTTTTTTCTGTGTGATGATCACAAATACGTATGCGTATTTGTATAACTCGTATGAAGTCCCACAGGTGGGCACTGATTCTATCTGAGCAAAGGTTATTGTGCTAACAGACCTCGCGCTCACACGAGCGCAACGCTTATGACGTTTTTCGCAACTACTGAAGTTCAAACAAGGAATAATTAACATTTTGATCAGTTCATGAATTACAAATGCACTCAGTGATGCAGTCTTACGGCCTCGAGCTCACGGCACCCGCTTTGAAGGCCGATAATCAAGAGTTTCTCGGCGCCTGTGCTGCGAACGGTGTAAATTTAAAAGCGATCAATATAAGTAAACAAGAAATTTCGATCAGTCTAAAACTCATGAACGTTTCACTCTAAAAATGTTCACAAGGTTAACTTATTGTTTCGAAACACAGCAGAAACAGAGCAGTTTAAGATGCGTGAAAAAATCTGGTTTCGCTCAGTGATAAAAATAATTTTCAATACATTGTAAGTAAATTGTGAATATCTATCCCTAAATTTTGCTGTGATGATTAAAAATTGTTATATATGGAGCCTTTTTTATATTCTGTGAGACAATTTCACAGCTCACCCCTTCTGACTTTTACAATCTGTCTGTAATACATTAAAGAAAAGTATGCTGAATAGCGATGTACAAAATACATATGTGAGTCGGTTTCCTACATTCTGTCGCTAAAAAACCGCGATACAACAATAAGAAACAGAAATTTACCTCAGTTTTGCAGTACGAAACGCAAGCTGTGACGCGTCTCCTTATACGCATCGACACCTATCAGATATGCGATAGATGCGCGAGCGCACTCATCGGAATGAAAACGACGATGTACCTAGCCACCCGACGGCTAGAAAATTACGCCGTCGACGTCGCTACAGGCATGGCGGTGGTGTGAAACCTTACTGCACTTGTAAAGGAAGTGGAGTGACACTCGATTGTCGGCCACGAGGTAATTGATCTATCGAGCTGTTCAATATTCATGAGGCGCGCTTTGTGTGACGGCCCGTTTACGTTACACAGACGAAAGATTTTTCAATAAGTCGACGGACACTCGAGCCGCGGTACTCCAGTCTCAAATGAACTACTAACACACTACGCGTATCGTCAAAATTTCAATAGGTCGATATAGGTGTTCTCAACCTATTTTTTTGTTTGTAAATTTTTAATATTCACTGTTTTATGAGATACAATATATGCATATCGAAAACCGGCGAAGATGGAAAGTGTATTTTTCTATTTAAAGTTTCGTGCCAAAAATCAAAATGATGAAATATTTCCAATTTCACAATCTATAAATCAAACGAGTATCTATATAATATTAAATTAGAAAAACTTAATTTATAATAAGATGGCTAGAAATATAAAATGTTTGGATAATAGATATCTATTTTAAAAAAACTTCACGTTTGTGTTCACAAATTCATATCTGAAATTTTCGTAGGGAAAATAACCCTTTTTTTTATTATACCTTTACATTATTGTACCATGGTTCATATCTCTTTATAGAATTTCATCAGAATCAATAAAAATTAGCATATTTATAAGATTGTGACATATGAACGGACAGACTCAGATGGAGAGAATGAAGATTCCTCTTTTACCTTGAGCTACGGAATCTAAAATGGTGGCCTAATGTTTTCTATACCGCACACATCGAAAATTTAGATGTCATCATTAATCTAACAAATGTCTTATTTCAGCTTGTAAATCGTTCCAATTCTTCATTGTATTTAAATATCTCAAATCGCGGCGCGTATCGAAAAAAAAGAATTACGCGCAAGCGATCAAAATAAAACGAATTCGATTGTAATATCACAAATATTTGCGACTGTATAAAGCAAACTGTACAGCGTAACTCTCCAAACTCGGGCGAGATAGAACAAACCGCCAAGAGGCGGTGATCAAATTGCCTTGCATTTACAAGTTTTCACTTATTCGCCGAGTTCTCTCGAGGTCCCCAGACCGTTTGAAACATGATAGGCAGTGTGTGGGCAATTCAAAGCGGTTAAGTTACTCACGTAGTCTGGTGAATAACCAGAAAGGAAAACATCAAATACAGAGTTGGACGAAGTGTATAAAAATGCGTCTGACATTCCGCTGCACTATTAGAAATGAATAATATACATTTTTCATTATTAATATTTTTTTATAAAAGAATTTTTGTTCTGTTTTAATTTTTTTCTCGAGCGCATTTGAGATATTTTAAAATGTTACTTGTTAAATATATGCGGCTTACATAAGTCATTTGTTATTAAAGAAATATATATATGATTGATATATATCGCAGAGGTAAATATGCTGAAATGATCGGCTTACAAAGGCTCTTATTTGAAATTTATATTTATTATGGAGTCTGTCAGTAGATGCATGGTATTTTTTTGCCCTTTTAACGCTAGCATAAAACTAATACTCATGCATTAGTACGCTTAAAAGCTAATTCTCGGATATTAGCTTTTAATAGATAATAGGACTTTACTTAACTAAACTAAACTTTTAACAGGCTTACAGGTAAAGAATAGTATTATAAACAGAACGAAAATTAAACATCTGAACATAGTCAAGTCCAGAATAAAAATCAATATTTGAAAAAGAAATAAACACTGGGGAATGGTGAAATTAAATTTTTTCTGTACTATTGTATTTAATACATTTTTTTTTTTTGGACATCAATATTTTTGTCTGGGCTACATTACGAGAGTAGTTATTAAGGGCAAACAACGTTCACCGCCGTCGGGCGTAACGAAAAAATATACGCATATTTAAAAACGTGCATTTGATCCGATCGCAGTGAATATTAAAAACCGAAATGAATAATAAATTACTAAAATTCCGTATTAGCACACTGGACTTAATCTACGCATGCGGCACACAGAATACCACACGAAAACATCGGCGAAAGGGTTTAAGGGCCTGCGAGGGTTTGTATGGCATTAATAAAAGTGAATAGTCTATCGGTTAGGTAGTTTAAATTGTCGTATTGATGAACGAGAACGTAATAAATAGTGCAACGTACCGAACAAGGATGCAGACAAATGTCGTTAGTCGGTCACTTCTCACGTAGTAGTAGCCGGTATAGTGCGTTCAGTGCATTCCAATGTTCATTACTTAGATCCTTTGACGGGGATCAGTGAAGCGACGGTATCTACACTGTTCAATTATCCATGACTCTTTAGTTATTTCGTACTTGGCTAAACATTTAAATATTAGTTCTGTATTCGTCAAAGTTATAGCACGAATAAGCTTGTTAACTACGGATCCTATTGACGTGACAACGTCTTAAATTAGGTTGCGGCTGGGAGTCACTTATGAAAAAGTGTAACGCTCGGTAACGTTACGATGAGTCACCGAACGAGAGAGAGGCTCAGATAGGAACAAGTTAAGTTGTAGTAAACGCTGTTTCATTGTACGCAAATGTATTGCAAGTTATTGTATGTATTTGTATATAAATACGTGTATGTGTAAAGGTAAAAATAAAATTTTGTTAATATGAAATTCAGTGCGAGATTCTTTGTATAAATTAATGTTTTAAATATAATTCTTTGTATAAATAAATGTTTTAAATTGTTACTATTATTTCATCCTTCTTCCTACTATACGAATGAATATTCACATTAAAATGATTTTACCACTCAAAGTCGTTGTCACGTAAAACTTTCGCCCGTATACCGACTTTACAGGTAACCAATTTTTTTTTGTTAGAATTTTCAAACTGTTCAATATAATCTTTATATAAAGAAATCGATGTTCATATGTGGGTATGTATGTTGCCTATAGATTCCAATACAGCTGAACCGACTTTAATGAGTTTTTCATGAACTCTTCACTGTCCCAGATTAGTCTAGGGGGTGATCCTGTGAAGTTTAGTAGCGATCGGAACTATAGATTTTTCTGGCAATTTTGAGACATATTTTCCCTACAAATTAATACAGTTTTTACTTGGGCGTATCAAGTTATTATACCTCTATAGGAATTTATCATCAGAAATCTATATATCTGATGATAAATGTAGATATCTGACCTCTAGATGTAGAGTCGCCACATGACCGTTACCATTCATCCACCGGATATAGTCATCTGGCTATAGATAATTAGTGTTACCCGTGCGAAGCTAGAGCTAGTATATTATAAATGTAGATTGTTGTCTAAAAGAAATCAATAGTTCGTGAATACCATTGAAATTATTAAATAAAGTATGACTAACAGCATTTTGTTCATATATATTATAACATCAAAATCTAATGTGAACTTATTGCATTAGGATTTTTTAGCACTTGCATTTTTGTTGCATTAGCACTTTTCATTTCTAACCCCCAAATCAAACTAACAAAAAAGTAGTAAATTTGAAAAAAAAAGCACTATCCAGCATAACACGGTATCATTTTATACAATTTCGTGTCACACAGCAATTAACTTAAGTCACGTACGCGCACGCGCACGCATACGCGAGCACACAAATACGCGGGCACACATGCACACCCACGCGCGCGCACACACAAACACAGGACCTTTGTCTATGAGAGACGAGAAAGAAATAAATTTATTCTCAGCTGTAACTATGCAATCAAATTGGTCTGCGTTCGCCCATCTCGGCGGAGCGATCTCTAATGTAGACTTTGTTATGATAATGCGCGTGCATTTTAAGACCGCCTCGTCCCACGCGGCCTGATAGCAGCTTCGAGTCGTCACGAAAGATTTAACAGCGTCAACTTATATTACCATGATAATGACGCACTTGAAAATGAACTAGGCCGGCTATCGGGTTTCGTCCGGGAGTCTTCTACAAGTGCGCGAACAACAACCTCAGTTTCGAATAGCAGGTTATTATTATCGTTTACTGTTACAATTTCACGCCCCATTTTCCGAAGGGTTGACAGTAGCCCCAGATCTCCATATGGTACGATTGTTGCATAACTCTCGTGATGAACTACCATCCGCCAATCATTTCTGCAAGCTATTTAGTTTCGAGTGGTTGAAATTTGACCCTTCTGAAATCTGATAGAATTAATTTATTATAATTAATTAATATAACAAAATATGTTATTTTTATTCTGCGTACTTGATCTCCCTTATACTTTTTGTCCAAATATTTATTCAGTTGCATAATTTAATAGCGTATCATTTTGAATATTCACAAAAACAAGCTACCATAAATAATCTTTTGAAGACTGCTTTTGTCTATTCCACTCATATAAAACAGATTAAAAAAATTTGGTTGCCTGTAAAGTCGGTATACGGGCGAAAGTTTTACGTGACAACGACTTTGAATGGTAAAATCATTTTAATGTGAATATTCATTCGTATAGTAGGAAGAAGGATGAAATAATAGTAACAATTTAAAACATTTATTTATACAAAGAATTATATTTAAAACATTAATTTATACAAAGAATCTCGCACTGAATTTCATATTAACAAAATTTTATTTTTACCTTTACACATACATACGTATTTATATACAAATACATACAATAACGCAATACATTTGCAAGCTATGCACTAATTCTCTAGCTGCGCGCGCGGCAACCGATCATAGTTGAGTGGGAGAGAGACGCAAGGCATTCGGCGGGCCTCTCTCTCGTTCGGTGACTCATCGTTACGTTACCGAGCGTTACACCTTTTCATAAGTGACTCCCAGTCGCAACCTAATTTAAGACGTTGTCACGTCAAAATTTGAATCTAAAAGATCAGATAACAGATTGGCTTCTTTCGAAAGATAAATAAGTCCCTAAATTATTAATTTTGGTGCTGTGTTTTTATCGTCTTACTAAAGTAACGTTGGGCTCTCGCATTCTCTTTAATGCAAATTGAATTTTCTATAAACTTGCATTCTAATTGGAATGTAGTAGGTTCTATCTACAGTTCTTAAATCGAATCTTCTTACTTAATTTCAAGATGTGGTAATTTTTAAAAACCGATAAAAAGCAATGGCTCGCTTAATCTGGAAAAGATAAAAAAATAGGGAAAATATGTGAATAAAGAAAACAGATACCTTGAACGGAAAGTCGACCAGGGGTGACATAGAAAATCTCATCCCAATCAGATGTTTAGCGGTGACGCCACGCTGTGGCCAACTTGGCAGGAAATGGGTCGGTTCGCCCGGTGAGATGTGACACTCTCACAGAATACAGAGTAGGAGTAGTTTTCGCTGTATCTTTTTGTCCAGTGATGGCAAGCTCCGGTAGAAAATCTCCCATCACTCCCGAAGCACTTGAGACGAAATATGAAACGATTAGTAAATGTCGGTGGAACCAAAGAGGTATTTAAGAACCTACCAATTGAAAATCTGTGATACCTGCTCATCCCTCTAGTACAGAGACGCAATATTATGTTATTAAAACTAAATAAACAATAGGTTGAGTGTGTTCATTTCCACATTTTCCATCACAATCTGTATAATTTATTCAACTCGTAACGCTGCTACTACTTTGAAAACCAGTCCCGCTTGAGCGTTTTCGTTATCTGATTACTGTCGAAAGTTACGATAAGGCAAAATGATCTAACATCAAACAAGATGCGAATAATTTTTCGCTTAATCCCTTACGTGCTGTGACGATTTAGCGCGAGCTATTTAGAACATTAGGTCGAGAATTGAATTTTTGTCAAGAATATCATATGTTGTTGCAATACATAAATGTAAACATTTTTTGCTTTTGATAATAAAACCTTGCACGCTCAAAGAAAATACCAAATATTTTTTTCTATGTAATTTATTATATTTTATATCAGTCATTTTAATAAGGAAATGTATATACATACAATATAACAATTGGAAAAGTACATGCGTAAATAGATTGTCGTTTGCAATATAAATGCAGTGTTTACTACGCAGTTTTGTAAACGGAACAATGTGTGTTTGTTTTAAAGTTATTTTTGTACTGTCACGCGTGAGTTTCGCGATTAAACCTTACATTTTTCTTACCTCCACGATATGCATTTTATGTTCCGTAGTTAGTTTTATAATGATAATTGGACGCACTGTATTGTATGCAACCATGACCATT
>BGZK01004968.1:0-10562 GCA_005406025.1 Eumeta japonica | reverse complement strand
CATAATACAGTGTAAACTCTATATAACGACACTGAAGGGACTGTGCATTTTATAGCGTTATAAAGAGTTGTCGTTAAATGGAGAGAAAAATCAGAAAAGTAAAAGTTTATTTCAGACTAGTGTTAGTAATACCCATTTCTATTGCATTATCAGTAAAACTTT
The DNA here is from genome assembly GCA_005406025.1 of Eumeta japonica. Taxonomy (NCBI): domain Eukaryota; kingdom Metazoa; phylum Arthropoda; class Insecta; order Lepidoptera; family Psychidae; genus Eumeta; species Eumeta japonica. Next base: position 10,400 of record BGZK01004968.1, on the reverse strand, counting down.
TCGTCAATACAGAGTGATTTTCTTTTACTAGCCATGTGTACAGTTTGAAAGTTTGTGAGTAACTAAGAATATGATAACGTAGAGATATTCCATGACTCCTACTTACAAATGTATTAGTCATGGTCAACAACAGTCTACGTGCAAGTAATCCCAATTTGTAAACAAAAGAACGAATTTCTTACAAAGTTCGGTAACAGTCGAGTTTATTGCAGGCTAGGGTAATAAAGCGACAAAGAACGATACAACTGCGCAGTTTTACTAATTTTGGCAACAAAAGGTACTTTTTACTCAATTGTTGTCGTTATGAGAGTGGGTGTAATGCTATGTAGAGTGTATCAGTGTATGGAAGACAAGCTAAACCAACTAAAGCCAATTGATTTCGACGCTTTAGGGAGTTTGTCGTTAAATCGAGGGACGTTACATGGAGTTTACACTGTATTAACATTATAAAGTCCGTTTTCCAATTGTGATAGCTTTGAAATTGCCGAATTCTAATTGAAAATGCTGACAAACACACAATGCTTGGAAAAGATTATCAGAATTAACCGCACATATTGAATATTATTTCTTGAATGGTGGCTCTGACTGCAGGGTTGTCATTCAAAAAAACGAGCAAATGAATGGCTATAAATACAAAGATGTATTCATATTGGCAACTGTGATCAGTGCATTCTATGCCCATCCGACTGATCAAAAGAAGTAATGAATCAATCAGGCATCAGATCGGTGCTCATGATGAATGTATTAACTGGGTATTGAATGTTATTATGCCTAAACTTTAATCAAATCATTAAAAAAAAATTAATTAATAAATAAAAGACCACAGCAGGCAAAATAATTATATTTACTTGCCTTCTGAAGTGGTTTGGCCAAAATAAAAATAATATTGAGATATTTATGTATGTTTCACCATTCTCTAATGGTTTCATAGAAAAGCAAATTATTATTTTACTGAATGATATTCATCACATCGTAGTGCAAATGCAAATATACATTTTTACTATAAATGAATTTATAATTCTATTTTTTTAAATTAAAGAATGTTTCTGTGAAAGTATTTTAAGTAACATTTGGCCAAGTTGCTAATCTATTATATTGATTCTGCTATATTCCCTAGTACAGCAGAATCTAGTTGTAAGAATGATTTGTGTCTAAAGGAGCAACTCTGACAGAAAGAAGTTCTAATCCTTTTAATTTAAAGGTCTTTTTTACAATAGTTAAATGATAATTCTCTCAAATGTTAGTATGAATGATAACAGAGCATAGCTCTAGTATTTTGCAAGTTTAGATTAATGTATTATTGACTCAATTAAACCCTAATATGAACAACAATAAAATAATTTAAAATAGTATGGGGGTGTTTAAAAATTTCTCATTCGTTTAGTGTCGAGTTTTGATTTTTTTTTTCTTTTTCACCATAAAGTTCCTAAATAGCAACACACTTTTCCCAAATATAATCTAAATTCTTTATCTTTTTTTTTCAAATCTGAAATTTTCTTATCAAAAACACTTCAGTGGCCTTAATAGCATTAATTTTGCTATGAAAATACAAATTTTTTAATTGTTTTAATGAACAGTCAAAGAGCAGGGGTATGGCAGATATTGAGGGGATAAGCTGAATGTCAAATATGTGGAGGTGTAACTCCTCACCTTTTTTCAATGGCAAATATGAACGTAGTATTGTCAAGTAAAGCTTACACCCTTGAAGTTTTCTTAATTTCTTTGAATTGTACTAAAATCTAATTGTTATATCCAATAATGGTTGCACCCTTCATTATGTAATGAATTAGGATAATTCCTTTAGAATCCTCGAGTATTGTTGCAATCACTTTGGTGGCTGAAGATGTGATGAAGGTGTATAACCTTTCACTCTCTTCAGTGGTGGTGAATTTCAATGCTTCATTATTATAACTGTTTTTACTCTGAATTATTGCTGGAGATTCATGTGTTGTCAACAGCTCTAGAGATTTATCAAAATTTCTTTTTAATTTGGTTAAAAAGCTAAATGTGTGCTTAATTTTTTAAATCAATTTGCTATTAGGTCACATCAAAAGTTTAAGAATGCTTTTAACACACCTTGGTTATCAGCCATTGGTGACAATGGATTTTCAAGGGTTTTTATTAGATAATTTGATGAATGACAGCCATCATGTCGTAATAGATGACCATTTAAGATTTTCCTGATCATTTTACTTCTTAAATTCAGCACACAAATTTTGTGATTGAATGTGAAGAGCTCTTTGTATACTTTTTTGCCCCTCATTACCTGTCTTTTGATTTCCTTACATTATAATATTAAAAATTCAAGCACACCACTTACACTAATTTAAAAATAATTGATTACCACTAATTTCAATAATTATGTAGAATGCCAATTATTTAATATCTAGTAGCTCCCGTGACGCTTAAGTTACAGATAGCAAAACATTTTTTTCAGTATAAATTTGTCACTTGTGTAAATTAATCACTGTCTTGACAGAAATCATCATTTTCACAAATTGGTGTATCAAAATGTTCAAGGCATGGAAAACAAATAGCTGGTTGATTGAGCTATTCGTGAATCGCACTAACATTGATATACCATATGTGACGACACAAGAATAAGTGAATGAAAGCTTTGCTTTTTGTGCAGGACAATTCATCACAAAACAATAAATATGGAAGAGTATATAAAAGAAATTGTGTCGTTTTTTTATGACTCATCACAGTAAGAATAAATTGCCCTTTTTGATGTATATTCTTTCAATGAAGATGTGCCCTATACATATATATATTTTATTTCATTTTCTATTTATTAAATCTTCAGTGTCCAGTCCAACTAGTCTGTTCCACAATTTTGAAACGCCTGTATAAATAGAGATAAACCTCCTAAAAGTATGTACGCTAGCTCATTAGATTCAGAATAACTAGAAAATGGATTTTGAGGATTTTACTGCACACTTAAGAAATTGCAAAAGTTATTAACAAATTAAGATGAAAAGAAGTTTTTAGTTTTTCGCCTATAACCCAAAAACTATCAATATCAAAGAAATTAAAAGAAGATTTTTAAAGAATTTGCTAAAAAAATATCCTGACTCCTGGAACTCTACCTCCATTAATTATAATTTCAATTTAGTGCTGAAAATAAGGTTCGCGTGGCCAGTTTGTCATGTGACATATTCTCATCGGCAGCCAAACTAGCCGCTGATGAGAGTATGTCACATGACAAACTAGCCACATTTCAAACTCTCATTTAAAATAATTAACTGTTGAAGTTAAAAACTAAACACGTCAAATTAATCTCACAATTGGCAGTTGACTAAGTTAGTCTTGAAGATATTGAAATTTGTGACATTATATTATCACAAATGCCAATACCTCTAAGGTTACTGATGTTTTTACATGTTTAGTTTATAACTTATAACATTTAGCAGTTAACTATTCCAAATTAGAGTTTGAAGCGTACCTCTGTTATGCTATGCAGTAATTAAAATGTGCTAATGGTAAAATGGAAAATCTAAACTAAAAGATTGAAATTACATCATAACAAGATTTATTTTGTTCGCTCTCAATCATTCACAATACAGCATAAACTATATATATATTGTTCAATAATAAAATATTCATTGTGTAAAATTTATTTTGAATTTGGAACATCTATATTTATTTTTGCACAAAACAGCCATATTCCTTGTAATGAATAAAATTGTAATTACTAAGACATCTGTGACAATCTGACAAAAAGATGGACATGGTAGAATTCATTTTTGACATTTGTCTTACTGGAATAGAATCTGTATTAAGTTTTGCCATTTTTTTGTAGCCTTAATTACTGTTATTAACAGTGTTTTGCTTACAATTTGACAATACATATTACAATATAAATATGGAATTCAAATTATGTAAAACAATTATTTGACTAAAAATAAACTAACTAAAACACCAACCGAAGGGAGGTGTCCATCTTCCTTTAGGTCGTGTGGAGATACTGTAAAGCCTCCAAGAAACAATTTGACAGGAAGGTCGCCAAAATATATCTAAAAGTACTTCAGTTTTTCATTTTGTATTATAGTGTATAAAAAATACTTAATTGTTTTGTTGTTGTTATAGGTGGACACATTTCAGTCAGTGTACAAGAAGTTGACGGGCCGCGAGGTCACATTCGAGTTCCCAGAACCTTATTTGTAATAGATATGACTTTACAATAAACCGTAAAAAATCTTATGCTTTTAGTTTTATTTACTGTTATTATTGGAACAGGAAAGATTAAACCCTAAAAATTTTCTAATAATAATAAGAATGTACCATAAGGATTAATTTTTATCTCCGTAGACGCGTTCGCACCGCCGCATGCGACGTCTGCTTCTATTGTTCACATTGATTTAATAATTTTTCAGCATTTTTTTAATAAACAGCTAAATAAACTTAAAATACAATATGGTAAATACTTTCTAGAATCGGTATTCAATGCTAATGAAAAAAAATTGTGACTAAAATCACTTTGTAAAAGAATTTTATATGCTAAAATAGTATTTATACTAATATAAAAATCTTAAGCCTCTATCTATATGTGCAATTTTTTTGTCCAATTTTGGTGTAAAAAATTTGTTTAGTAACTTTGTTGTATAGAAAATTTATTAGCAGTTAGCTAATTTTACACTTTTGGGAAAAATTTATAGCATGTTATAAGTCACACCGACTCGATTTAACTAAGTAAACTTACCAGCCAAATATGTACATAAACAAATATTTTTTTGAGTATTTTTAAATTTTTTGTAAGCTTTCTAATAATGATATTACTTACCAGTTTGCTTTAGACAACGCAACAATAATATACACAAATTCACAAACATTCGTAAGTTACAAGCTGACGTCAGCACTAAACTACTCATCATAATTTCAGTTGTTACAGAAATTAAATATTATCAAGTATAGGTTGCGCCAGAATGATTTGCAATGTACCTACTTATGCAATATTTGTCTAATGTTCACAAATATTATAATAGTGCTCTCCTTTACCCAGTATTTGCTTAATATAGATTTAAAATTTATATTAGAATAATTTTTGTACACTTATTGACACAATATATCTATCATCTAAATGTTTTTAATGTCAATTTTTTTTTCATTTTCTATTTATTTAAGAAGAGTATCTAATAAATATACCTATTTACATAAAACACTTAAAAAACTACTTTCACTTTTCGACTTTTATATTTCATAGAAAACTAAACAATTTGAATTTTCATAAGGTAAGTATAACAACATCGATATCTTGCTGTCTTCGCCAGCCAGTTATTGTAAGCCCCTCAAAAATATACATACTAGATTTTTGTTTGCCTATTCATATATAGATTTATACAAAATCTGGGCGCTTCTATTAATTGCGGTTTAATTAGATGAAGTGAATATAAATTAAGCAAATCCATTTTTCATAAAAAACAAGTATGTATTAGTATTTTTATGCAAACGTTAATTCCTTATATATTTCTATTCATATCACTCATTCACTAGCATTTCTGTCGAATTTGTTGTATGGCACTTTTAGCAAAGAGCCCGTCTAAAATTTTCGAAACCGTCATTCATACATGTGTTTCTTATTAGCATCTGGACAAACTTATTTAACAAAAAGAGAAATATAGTTTTTTCCTCGGCAACCGGCGTACACATTTGAAACGCCGACTGGACCTCTTGGATTTTACTATATAGTTAAATTAAAAAGTTTACGTTGTAGTAGGTAGGTATTTATAGTTTGTTTATTTTAATTATACCTAATTGAATTCTTAAAATACTGGTAGATAGATTTAAAATGAACAGTATTGGATTTGGTATGAAGCAAATCAGAGAGTTGATAGAATGTAATATTTCTGACAGAACTGTTGTATTAAGCTAAAAGTAAACAGGATTACAATCATAAAAATACTTCTCACTAATGGAACTGAGAAATTTACGCCATTTTATTTCCTTACAGTGTCCTCAGATGTATATTTCAATTAATGTCAATGTAGATTAATTTTTCTAATTTAAAATTCAAAATGGACTTGTCTAACAATTTTTCTCTACTACAGATATATGTAAATTAATGTAACTATGTAAATGTACAATCTCTTTGGATCCGACAGCATCACTTTATTCCCTCCATTTTAAAGGTGTTATTACACAAAATATATGAAATAAAAAAATAAAAACATTGTCGAGACATTTTTCATTTAAATAAATTACACAGAGCATCTTTTAACTTTTTTTACCATTTTAGAGGGACAAACGAATATGAGAACCACCAGAGACCAGGTGGCCACCGCCCCATATGGACGTTCGCGATTTCAGAGTAGTCACCAGTGCATTGCTAACCTATAGGATAAGGATCGGATATACAAAGGGAAGAGGGATGATGGAGGGGATGTGTGGTGATGGAAGGAAGAGTGGGGCTATGAAGAGAGGAGTTGGCCTATGGAACTCTCACTGACTGGACGAAACACAACAGCAAAAGCTATTACTTCACACCTATATTCTGTGCGTGTGAGTCTTGTCGGTTGAGCCGGGCTATTTTTTTTTTTGATGCAGCCATGTTAACCACAGCGCGGCTTAACGACATCGATTACGAAATTACACTGGAGTCATCTTTTCATTTTATTTCATTTCCACATTTAGGACATATAGCTATTAAATGGTGTGGTATATTACGGCAATCTAGGTATATAAAGGATAGAAAATCTAAGAATAATATTTTAAAACATGACTACTCATGTTTTAAAATGAGTATTATTGAGATTGATTGCTCAAGTAAACAAATATTTTGTGTGATTAATATCATGATTAATTAGTTATAGATTTATTTTTATGAAATTCCAGTGTTTTCTTAAAACGGATTTAATCTTTATTATAAGCACAAAAGCCTTATAGTTTTTTTTGGCAAAATTTTATAAGGGATTGATCATTAGGTGCAATGGGAACAGCAAATCCTTTCGGGCTGGATGCAAGATGGCGGTTTTTTGTTATTTTTGAGACATTATCAAAAACACACGAACTGTTCCACTGCCCACAAAGTATTACTTGTGATAGACAGTTATGCATCTCACATTCATATTGATGTTTTGGATTTCTGCAAAGAAAACGGAATCGTATTATTGTCTTTTCCACTTCATTGTTCGCATAAGTTACAACCCCTAGATCGATCAGTATACGGACCGTTTAAATAAGCAATAAATAACCAGTATGACTCTCGGATGCGAAACCACCCTGGTAAAACAATGAGTATTTATATCTAGTATTGTGGCTAATGTTATGCCATTAGCTCTCACTCCGGACTACATTCAGGCTGAATTTAGAAAAAAACTGGCATTTGTCCATTCAACCGCAATCTATTCAATGATATTAATTTTTCACCTTCTTACGCAGCCCCGGATCTGGGGTGCCAGGCCTATGCCCCGGGCGGCACGTTCAGAGGGCGGCCAAATTCACAGTTTACATATAATAAATAATAGTACAAGTACAGAAATTTCATGGCCATATCAACTCGACCGATACCCAGAGCGCGGAGTGAGACGTGCTGCACGAATATTTATTATTCGCGAGGCGCGTAGGCATAGTTCAAAATAGGCCCCGCTCGCCCGCAGGAATCGCAGATCGCGGCAGCATGCGTCTGGTCACCGTGCGTGCGAAAGTGATGAAACTATATTCGAAAACTCCCTCGTCGATCTCTTCCACGACAGTGTTTTGTTTTAAACATGTGTGTTGATCGTTTATGTTTACTATTTAGTCCAGTGGAATCTCAATAACTCGAACCTCGCTAAGTCGAAATCCTCAGTAAGTCGAAAAATATTGCCATTTCCTTCCGATGAACCCCTGAATACGCGGTATTTCGAATTATTTAGACTTTGTAACTCGAACAAAATGTTATTTCCCTACAAAGTATTGATAATACATATTTATACTCTATAACTCGAATTTCAAAAAGGAGACTCCGTAAGTCGTAGTTGGTAAAATATAAAGACATCTTACTTGGAATTCCCCGAAATAATAGCAATAAATTCCAAAATGAATGCTTGGGTTCGGGGCTTCTAATCTATAGTTTTTGTCTTGTACACATGTAATGAATGAATAGATTCATGAAACTTTCTAAGTAACACAGCTGTGAACGTTATGTTTGTTCCTTGCAGACACAGGACATGATTACTTTTAGCAGAGCTTGTCCCTCAGTATTATTTTGGCAGTTAACTAAAAACAACATGAGTACAAAGCGGAAACTAATATCTAATAATAGTATCTCTAAGTTCTTGTTAAGTCGAAAACTCGTTAACTCGATTTTTTTTGCATTTCCCTTGACATTCAGGTTATTAAGATTGCACTGTACTTGTCGATCAATCGAAGGTAACACACTGATTGTATTAGTGTCGCATCAATAAATCTATCACAGCTCATCGATCGCTTTTCTAGGTAAGTATTTTATTATAACTATCTTATGCTTTTTAAGTTACTATATTTATTTTTTAAATTCAATTTAATACGTTCAATCACTTACGTCGTCAATTCGTCATTATTCAAACTTATTTAAAATTTTCACGTCGTCGGATGTGTCATGTTTTGTTTATTACACGATGGCAGCCATCGCATGACTGAGAAGTACAACAGCCTTTTCATTCCAGCTATTAGTTCAATACAATGCAATGCGGCAGTTTAAAACGAATAAGCAGCTGTAACCGTGCTACAAATGGCACCTGTAGGTTGCCATTCAGCGCGCAGGCTGACTGTGCCTCGCTTTATTTTGTTGCATGGCAAACCTCTGTGCTCCATGTCGCAGCACTGGCCGCCAATAAAAACCTTTTAAAAAAGAATCGTCCACCTGCGTTCCATTTTCCTTGTACGGCTTTTGTTTTTTTTTTAAATGTTTTTTGATATCATAGAGCCGTGCGAAAGTGCGTGGTTAAATCCTGTTCTAGTTACTCCTAAAATAAAAAACAAAAAACAAAAGCCGCGCGAGGAAAATCTAACGCGGGTGGATGATTCTGTTTGAAAAGGTTTTTATTGGCGGCCAGTACTGCGACACGGAGCACAGAGGTTTGCCATGCTACAGTTTTTTACTTCATATTATTACCTACGAAGACTTAACTATACATAGGTATAAGTAGTTAAAATAAGTAGAGCAGGGAATGGCAAAGTGAGCCCCTTAAGGAAAATAATCATAATATCATTATTATTACTTTTTGCGCGTTTACTTCTTTTGCGTTATTCATACGTCGTCGACGGCGCGTAGGTACCTATAACTCGGGCGGTTGCCACGCGCTCGCGCACACTTATCGATATCATTACTCCCCGCTCGTAAATAGTAGTGTTATTGAAATTGTAGTCAGATCGTAGCACCTACGATGCGTTCAGTTGAAAATTTAATTGTTCTATGCAATGATCTTGTTTCGCGGTCGATTTACTTACTAAAAATATTTATTAGATTGAAATGTTTTCAACAGGGAAATTGATTATTTTTATTTACAGGTTGTAATTATGAGTGCACCAAGAAAAAAGCTATCGGTAGCGGAATACAGGAAAAAGGCTAAATATAAGGTGTTACAGGGAAAACAATGTGCAGATAATATGAAAAATTGGCTTCGCAAAGGGGGTAACCCGTCAGTATCTGCTGCAACTTCCGAAGTTGATGTTGAGTTAGAAGATGTTCCTGGCATTTTGCCTGTTCAAATGGATCAAGATTTTTCACAGACTGATTTCACGTGCAAACTTTACCATCTTTATCGATGTGCGAAGAGCAACCTGAGCAACTCGAAAAAACAAAACCAGAATTCGAAGGATCTAAATCCCCGCATTCAGATTCGGATGAACTGCAAAAAACCGAATTTGATTAGACGGACCCAGGCAATTGGCCAAGGGCGGAAAAATGACTGACCAACAACGGTCTTTTTCTTTAGCAATCAGGCTGTATTATTAGCAGAAAATCACCCGAGAACATTGAATTTAGATCTACTGAACAGCAAGCAGACATTTAACATCTTCTATGTGGTACAGGACGTTGGCTAATTGCGAAAGGTTAAAAATCTTGGCTTATATTTTTCTAAGACAAAAATGCAATTTTTGTTCGTGCTGCAAGATTTACCAGAAACCATTTTCTACCATCATATCTGCATTGTGTTCTACAGGTATTAGTGGAAAAGTTTCAGAAAGATTAATCGAACACGTGGCAACTCAAATGCACAAAGAGCGTATGGTCAAGTGGAAAACAAGGGTACAACAAATGAAATCATGCTAGGGTGTCGATCAAGACATTGAGAGAGTAATTCATTCAGAGAGAGAAAAATGGAGACAGATCTTGCGTATTATTATGGATGCTGTATTGTATCTATCTACAAACTACCTTTCATTTTCGCAGGTCCCACGAAACTCTAGCGATCTCATCACACAATATCCTCAGCCTA
>BGZK01004967.1:0-10564 GCA_005406025.1 Eumeta japonica | reverse complement strand
AAAACACTGCGTAATTTGTTGAGGCAATACTTTCCCATGGAGTTTGATCGTGACCTTAATGAGAGATGGACGTATTGCGGAGAATAAATCGAATATTAATTTTCAGCAAAGCATAACTTAATAAAATATTTACAAAACTTATTGCTGTTTGGCTGTAAGAGGTCATAAAGGACAAAAGAGGAAAAAAGCAGAGATCTTGTAAAATTAGTGGGCGCAACGCTCGAACCTCATTAAACAAAAGCCATAACTCTACATATCAATAACAATGGCACAGAAAATATGAGAGAAAAAGAAAAACGGAATTATGGATCAATTTACGTATAAACAACATAAAAGCAATTATTATTCAATATTTAACGACGATAGTGAATGCGATAAAGACTTGTTTAACAAATTTCAAGATCATGTAAAACAGAAAGCAAAATGCTCGACGACTTAAATCTGCTATTTCGGCAATGAATGAATTGAATAAAAGGAATGAAAAAAGTGTCAATAGACATAAGTAATGGATAATATGTAATGAAAAAAAATCCACCTCCACGTAAGAGACATTGACACAGATGAATTAATAGATTTTATTAAAAATGCTCTTAAAATAAAGTAATTCAGACTTAAAGAGTTCAGAAACAAAAATACTTTATTCATGAACACACTTGAAAATCATACGAAGGTAAAACTTATTTAGAGAAACAAATATATGTAACCTTTATAACGTTCGCACCAAAGCATTAAAAACAAAAACACTAAAAGAGTTGACTCATTAATAAAAGTGGAAGATATATTAAATAAACTTAATACTTATCAAAATGAAGAGTTGAATTTTGCCATAGTAAATTTACAACAATAAAATCGCAAAAAGTTGGCTACAGTTTGACTTTCTTATTAGTACAAATCACTTCAGAAAGTAATGTCAATAAGCTTAAGAGCATAAAAACACTGTTCTACAGAATAATCACATGGGAGCAATTGCGAAGACCTGAGAATCCCCAATACCGTAGCTGCCAAGGCTTTTTCTACAGCGCAGCTAATTGCTACTTACCTACCAGATGTGCTATATGCGGCAATAACCACAAAAGAGGAGAATGGGCACTAACTAACATTTCAGAAGATGATAGCGATAAATTATACATCGTTGTTTGTAATAAGTATGGGCATCCAGTCCCAAACAAAGGTTGCGAAAATACAAAGAACTACAGCAAAAACTAGAAATAAGAAAAACTTAATACAAGAGCACAAGAATCAAAGTAATGTTATTACGAATTATAATTTAACAACAAGTTTTGCAAATGTAGTTAAAGAAAATAATTTTGATAATGGCACAAATTATGAGAATAATGCCTCCTTCGCAGAGTTAAAAAATATGATGATAAACTTAAATCATCAAAAGTAGTTGTTGTATTTTTAATAATAACTGGCAACACTGTATGATGCTGACAGCTAGAACTTTTCTTTTTATATGTATTTGAAATTGAATACACATTTTAGCTGCATTGTATAGCTTTTTCCTAATTTTGGTCTTCTTTATGGAAATAATAATCGAGTTGAGTTTTAATGTGAAGCTTTAGGTCAATTTTTATATAATATATTATTTGCCAATATTTCGCTCTCCTTCGGATAGCTTCTTCAGGGCGAAATAATAAGAAAAAACATTATTTTCTGCCTGAAGAAGCTATCCGAAGGAAAAATGAAATAACAAATATATATATAAAATTGACCCTTCATGACTCAACTCATTAATAAAGAAGGGTCGAACAAATCAAATATCAAGGAAATAATAAACTTTATATTTATGTAAAGATAAACACTGTTGCAGTTTTAAATGGAGGTAATCTTGAGAAAATTGTCAGACATTTATAAAATTAGATGATTTCAACATTTATTTAAATATTCCAATTTTTCCAGAAATCCTCGACACCATCCCAGCAAACAAACATGTTAAATAGTATATCAGGTGATACTTGAAATTTAAATATATAAGATTAAGTTTTCATTTCACAATGGAATCGTAAATTTTTACTGAGAAAATATATATATATATATATATATATATATATATATATATATATATATAAATTTAAAATCATATATATGAGTAATACTATGGATACATTTTCAATTTATTTTATTTTAAACAACACAAAACACACTAAACACATTTCTTTTTTGAATTCACGGAATGTAAAATTTAACTTAAAATCATATATTATATATACTTAACCTTAAGTGACATTTGTCAAACTGCTTCTGAAAAGTAAAGAATAGTCTTCTAAAACCGGTTCATCGTCCTAAAAGTAGGAAGTGGAGCATTGAAGACATGCGCTTGATAGCTTGAGATAAAATGCCCACAAAAGTGCACATGCGCATTTCTTTCAAGTACTTCTCTTTCCTCATTATATTGTCTTCTACTGTCTACTTCTATATCATTGATTAGCAGGCTTGGGTTTGGCAATGAATGGAAAGCATCCATTGTGTATTACTTGTGTCAGAAACTATAAGCTAAGTCGACTATTGAAAAATTTAATATTTTTTCTTCTGGGGATATGTCTTCGCAATTGCCATTTACTACTACATTTACGTAATGCAATCCCTATCGATTTTGAAGAACTGAAAATTTCTAGGCGTTATGCGTACATTATTACCTGAGCTCTTTCGAATCTATCCGAGATGAAATATTTAATAGCCAAACAGAAAAACACTTGAATTTACTAGTAATATCTGCATTTTCTCATCTAAGATTCTAATAGTTTGCAGTTTTCTAGAAGCTATCCGAAGTAGATCTAATTGTGCCTCAGAATTTCTAAAAGCATCATATGATGAACGGATATTAAAAAGGTCAAAAAGATCATTGAAAAATTCTAAATAGTCGGCAGTGTTTAAAAAACTTGATGACTCCTTATTGGGTAACATTTCTGAAGCGTGCAAAGTACGCATGCCTATAGCCACAGTACGACTTAGTGCTTGTGCTGCTAACTTAACTTTCATTCTTTGAAAGTTGTTTGGATTAATGTGCTCTAAAATTCCTTAAAAATTGCAACCTACTATTGGATATAAACTTCTATTTACACACGTCATGCATGTTGCAATTTATTTCTTTATTTGCTATCATTACCTGTCCTTTCCATAGCAACTGCACTTCACGACTGTGTAATGGTGATTTCCTTTCTGGCAAGTAGCATGCATAACATGCGTGTACATTTTTTTGTCATGCCGCACGAACCCTTAAAAAGTGTGTTTGTTTTATACATTTCAATGAAACAAAATAATTTTATGATTTTACACTAAACGTTAATATTTTTACCGAATTTTTGCCTTTTTTCAAAGAATATGTTATTTTAAAAAGTTTGTCAATTTTGTGGACTGTTTAAAATTCGGTTTTGCATATTGCAATTTTTTCGCGAATTTTCGCGTTTTTGAAGGTATCTAATTTGTAACTGTATTGAATAAAATATAAACAATTTAAAATTCTTTCTGCCTTTTAAAATTTTGAATTTTTACAAATTTGTTTTCAAAAAGTTTTCGATTTTGTAAACTATTTAAGATATATTTTAGCATTTTGCAAAATTTTCATAAATTCTTACATTTGCAGCAGGTATTACTTTTATCAATTTATAAATAATTTAAAATCTCTTTCTTTTTTTGCGAATTTTTGTTGCTTTTCACCGCATTTCATAATTTTTGATTTTCTGGAACAGATGTCTTTTTTATAACTGTTTATCGAATTTATAAAAATTTTAAATCTCTTCCTTTGAAAATTTTGCAAATTTTCTTGCTTCTGCATCAAATATGTTCTTTTAAAAGTTTGTCAATTTATAAACCGTTTTTAAATACATTGATGCCTCTTCAAAATTTTGCACATTTTCACTATTACCAATTTTACAATTGCATAAATGTGTTAAAACTATTTGAAATCGATTACTGATTCTTTAAAATTTTTCGCATTTCATGATTTTGCATATATTGAATATGTGCACAAACCATTTTGCAAATTTTTGCAGTAAATGCTAGTGGCTTGAAGTAATGTAATGTCGTAATAGCCAGGAAAACTCGAAAATACAATATAAAATGTACTGCAATACAGATGTAAAAAGGGTATTTTGTTACCCTCACATATTATTTGAGTGCTATACATGGCGCATTTTCACACTTTATTCGTGTAATATATTCAGAAAGGAAAACGACAAACTTTTACATGCTTGCATGTTTTGCCACAATGGAATAGAAACCCTAGTTAAAGGTAGCATAAGTGCGACATGTATGCCAGAATGGAAATCGACATAAAGTTTAAACCACCAATATGTAAACAGAACTTAACACATTCCAAACATACAACACATTTTTAATTTTTTAGAATGATTTGAGACACATTTTGTTTTTTACCCGCACGTCTATGACTCGTACCAAGCCCGACAAAAAGCAACATACATGCGTATGTCTATATAAATCTGTATTACAACAGTTTGTAACAATATTAATACAAAATTATACTTTTTAATGATAATTATTTCTCAAACCTACGAAAAATTCCAATTAGATTTTACTGTGTGCTTGTGCATACATACAAGAAAGTTGCTTTAAATATTCACTTAAACATACCTCATTGCATCGACTGGAAACTTATGGAACTTTTCTCCTCTAGGGCAGCCAATGCACACTTTCTCCAGCTCCTGAAAAATATATTTGCTTTGAAACAAACTTATCAACACAAATAATACAAATGTATTTACTTACATTTTTACTATTACTTTTGCTTATTATTGTTGAATTTTATACTTCTTCCCTTGCGATGGCTTCTTGCTTCGTAAAATATATTTTCTTTTGATATTTTAGTTTTTCTTTTTTAATACTTCAAAGGGAAAATAAATTTTTTTATGCTTCACCAAATTTTAAAAATGATTTTTGCTTACAAAAATGCAACTCACCAACAAAACCCAAAGAGTGAAGCCATTAAATTAACATGATTTGCTATCACCCAAGGATTTTGGGTAAGTTGCAGCAGAAGCGAATTAAAGCTGTCGTGTCTAGTTGTATAGTCTATGGTATAAACTGAGATTTAAAAAGCAAATGAGAGTGCATATGTCTCTCTTAAAGATTATTAATCAAAACAAAACATGCAATAGAAATGTGTTAACACAACTTTTGCAATTATTCAATTTACTTTCGAACATTTCAAAATATGTTACAAATAATACTTAATAAAATACTTAAGAACAACATACTTTTATAGACTATAAATTTTTTGGCTGTAGTTGACACTTCTTTGGAAATGTATATATATATATATATGTAGCAATATAGAAAAAGTTGTTTTGCCTTTAAACATGTGTTTAATTTTTATACCCTTCACATACTGTGTAAGGGTATATATAAGTTTGTGATTCCGTTTGTAATTTTTTCAATATTCATATCCGACCCTATAAAGTATATATATTCTTGATAAGCGTTAATAGAAAGCGTTGAGCGATGTCCGTCTGTGAGTTGTTGAAATCAAGTTTCTGAGAAAACTATTTGACTTAGAAACTTCGTTCTTTCACCAATATGTTGCATATTGTCCACGAGGAATCGCTATTTAAATTCAGCAAAATCGGTTCGCGAATAGCTGAGATATATCCGAAACACAGGAGATACCTCGGAAAAAATTTGCATTGTGTATGGAAATTTTGAAAATTTTTTTTGATTTAAAGTAAATATTCGGATTTGACTTAGTCATTAGTGACGAAAAAATTTTTTTTTCGAGATCGGCCCACATATAGCCGAGATATAGCGAAACCGATTCCGAAGGAATCGGGGGGTTTCATGAACTAAAACGCCTTTCTGTGCTAAGAAATACATATGGCAGTGAACTACCGCTGCTTCTAAGCAAAAACAAATTTTTTTTGGACATCGGTCCATATATAGCCGATATATAGCGAAAACCGATATCTCAAAAAATTGAACTTTTTGGTAAACCTGAACACTTTCCTACACAAAAATGGGCATGTAGTCGTAGAAAATAGATATTTGAAGCAAAAAATAATTTTGTTCGGTCATCGGTCCATATGTAACCGGGATATAGTTAAAACCGATTTCTCAAGAAGTCGGGCGGTTTAGTAAGCCAAGACGCTTTTTTGTGCCAAAAAACACATATAATAGTAAACAACAGCTAATCTAAAGTAAACGAAAATTTTTTTTGGACATCGGTCTATATATAGCCGAGATATATCGAAAACCGATATCTCAAGAAATTGAACTTTTAGTTGAACTGACACACTTCCTAACACCAAGATGACCATGTAGGTGTAAAAAATAGATATCTGAAAACAAACAAAAATTTTTTTGGACATCGGTCCATATATAGCCTAGATTTAGCGAAAACCGATTTCTCAAGAAACTGGACTTTTTGGTAAACTTAAACACTTTTTGGTACCGAAAATACGTTAGTTTTGTAAAGGGTATTTAAGATTCGGCCCAGACGAATATAGCTTTCTTTTTTTTTAATTTTCATTGCTTTAATAGAAATAATAGAATTTGAAGTAAATGTTTGAATATTTTTCAACAAGGTTTTTCGAGTCTATTGACGAGCTGAGTAGCATCACCGAAATGTCGCACAGTGTTGCGAGAGGTCAGGCTAGCTTGAAAAAAGTCAGTTTTTTTATGGTTCGAAATTCAACCAATTTGTTTAATAATTGTGTCAGGTATTCTTTGATATTAAATGTAGAAGAGATTGTTTGTTTTATTCACTACTTGCTTTGTATACTGACTGAAATGTGAGCAGTTGCACTGTCGATCTTTTATGCAAAGTTTGTAGTATATTTTTGCATCATATTTGAGCTGATCTTAATACAAACCAGAACAAATCTCTTAAAATCGAGTTTCAGGTATATACATATATGTTAGACTTGATATAAATTTGTTCTTAAATAGAATATAGCTATTAAAAATATAATGTGAAACAATTAGTGACGTTTTTAAATAGGATTCACTGGATTCCCGTGCAATGTCTTATCACGTTTTTTCTGTATAATGTGCACTTTAAAAGAAAAAAGTTGCAATAAATTTTAAAGGCAAAAACCACCTAAGAACCGCGTCACAGAAACTCAGGCTTGCACAAAACAGGGCTACTATAAGCAATGACGAAAATGGAGTAGGGGAAAAGGAGAGTGTGAGAGAGAAAGAGATATCAAAGACAGATCGCTACCTGACAGCTGTATAAAGACGAGATACCGATAATATACTAATCAGTACCAGAAAGCTACCACTAATGATGGCATATAGCCAAAACCGGAAATCAAACACGTTAAGATTAAGATCAAGATAAGCTTTTCTTCGTTGCCTCAAAAAGTAACAAACCAAACAAACAAAACACTCTTTGTAGACTTCTAATGAAATGCGTATTCACGATATAAATCAAACACGTTAAGATTAAGATCAAGATAAACTTTTCTTCGTTGCCTCAAAAGTAACAAACCAAACAAACAAAAAACACTCTTTGTAGACTTCTAATGAAATGCGTATTCACGATATAAATCAAACACATTAAGATTAACATCAAGATAAGCTTTTCTTCGTTGCCTCAAAAGTAACAAACCAAACAAACAACCAAAAACCTGACGAACAATAACAGTATGACACTAAATATCAGTGAACTCCATCGGAATAAAGGAAGAAATAACTTATCTATACAGTAGAGAGCTTTTCAACGTGTGGCTTACAAACGATAAGCAGAAAAAAGGTTATATATTTCTTTAGAGTTAGTAACACGGACAGAAGACTACTGCAATAATGTTATATTGGCTATACGAAGATTAACGTATTCAACAGGTGAAAAATGGATGAAAGTATAATGAAAAACAAATGTTTTGGACATACAAACTTTGGTTAAATGGATTATTTTGCTTCAATCTTGGTCATCAAAATTTATTTAACAATGATTGACGGCAAAATATTTTCCACTCTTGCGATCAGTCTATTCAAAGGTGCGGTATTTGTGAAGCAACGTTGTTTAATCGTTGTTTAACCAAAATCAATACCTTGGTAGTGAATACTAGCATTTATTATCGACATTGCATGCGCGGATATGATGCCTGGAATGCATATTACAGCCTTGAAACTAAAATGGCAAGCAAGTAGTGAAACAAAAATACTAAAACCAACAAATAACTCTTTTTGGTTGTGTTTTGAATAAAAATATGTAAACTATATGTATGGTATTTGGTGCCCTAAAGCCAAATCTGCTTTCAGCTTTTCTCTATCACGTAGGGATTTTTTTTCATGGGCGTGGCTAATTTGACCCACCTAAATTATAGAGCTCGAAGATACATACATAGTTTTACCAAAGCATGTTATTGCTTGTTCCTTGTTAATATTTGTTTTTGTTTATGCACATTTTAAATAAATAACTTTATAACCATTCTGCATCGTTTTATTTTCAGGGAAATCAGCAAGCCGTGCCGTTTCCCTATCGACATTAATGAAATTTCATAAGCTTCAGCTTTGCAGCCAGCATTTTCTCCTATATAAAATCAAAACACATACATATACATGTATGTAGATTCATCACGTATGTATGTATGTATATTTAAAAGGTGCCTTTACATGGTAATACAAAGTAGAACGACTTTGTGTGATGCAAATATTATGAAATCCTCTCCGTATTAAAAAAGCTGAGAACAAAAGTCTGTTACAAATCTTTTTATGTTTACACGACTAAATTTTGTAGAATCAAAGTAAAATGATAAAACTGAGCAGCAAATAAAAATAGCAGATGATTGCGATTTTACAACATCTATAAAAACAACATGAACATTTACTGGATTCATTGGTTGTTCTTGTAATTTATTGTATAAAAATGTAGCCACCTTCATTAATACTGACAATGCTGCCACTATTAACTATAAAATACAGCTCTGGTGTGATGAGTTTTTCTAAATTGGTTTAGAAAAGTAAACATTACCGACCCTTGTCAAAGTTTCATCCGTATTCTCTCATGTACTCAATACATTTTGCTTTTACATGATAAGATTTTCTGCAACACAGTTTTCGTAATACTTGTCCTACCATGTAAGAGCACCTTTAAAGAAATCAAAAATGGTTTTGACATGAACTTTAATACAAATTTATATAGAATAATACAACTTAAACTTATTTTAAATGCATGTCAATTTTACAAATATGGCTGGCCAATTAATATGTATGAATGTACATACATGTAAATACACACATACATTTATGCCGGAATATTAATACTGGATTCTGATAATTTTAACGCGAAAACATTTCATAACCAAAATTGTAAATTTTCTACATACATACATACTTACATAAGTATGTACATGCATGTCAAAACTGAACATATACGAAATCTTAATTCATTATGAAACTGATCCCGTACTCTAATGTTTGGTCAATTTAACGTGTTGCCACCCAGGTAGCATTCAAAGCTTTAATTTAGCAATGGATATTAGAGAACTTTCTACAAAATTCAAACATAAAATTTTATTTAAATCAACTAATGTACATTAAAGTTACTACATACATATGGATAAAACGTACATATAAAAACAAATATGAAGAAACATTTAATGTTTCTTAAAATTTTCTTCGCATTGCCTGAAGCAATGTTCATATCAATATTTTTAAGTGTGTGAATTTCTTATTATATCATTGATGGCAAAACTGAAATTTCCATACACAATTGATATCCAAAAAAATTTCCATACACAAAATAAATGGAACACAATCAAAACAATTTTATGCTCATTTTTTAGTTGCAATGAGCCAGCAACAAATTAAAATGCGCAGGGCTGTATGAATTTTGCCATTGTTTTTTCCTTTTTTTTGTTCATATTTTTATCAATACACTGAACCAATTTACTACTAAAATTTATTAAAATTATTGGAGAATAAAGCAATGTAACTTTAAAAAAAATTTTATGAATTCAAAATGCGTTTGATAATGCGCAATGCCTCTTATGCAGTGATATCCAAAATTTAAATTGTATTTGCACTGCTCAGAAAAATAAATTTGCACAGCAAGAAAAATAATGTAACTTAAGATATATACTTTTGCTTGTTAATGGTACATTAGGAATGCTTTTCAAACGTCTGCCCTCTTCTTTTAAAATATTTTATAGCATTTTTTTATTGTTCAAAAGTCATATTAGGTTATTATCTAATAATTTCAATAAATTTTAGCTCAAAATTAGTTCAGTGTATTCATAAAAATGAGAGAAAAAAAAATAAAAAAAAACAATGGCAAATTCAAACGTCCATGCGCATCTTCATTTTGTTGCTGGCTCATTATCGACTAAATGGAAGAGCATAAAATTGTTTTTGATTGTGTTTCATCCACTTTTATGTATGGAAATTTCAATTTTGGACACAATGCTCTTTGCTATAAAGCATTGAAAAATAAGAAGGACAAAAGTTTTAAAAAGCATTTTAACTTGTTACATGAGTATTACTATATTATTATAAATAAATTTAATGAAGAAGAAAAATAAAAAGTTTTTAAAGAAAATCAAAAATTTAACATAAATTAAAATTTTAATTATATATTTAAATTAAATATTGGCTTACAAAATATTTC
>BGZK01004966.1:0-10576 GCA_005406025.1 Eumeta japonica | reverse complement strand
CTTGTACTTGAGGTATTTTGCATATCAGGCGATAGCAACACAGAAAACAAAACCCGTTGTTTGTTCTTGTGATTTTCAATTCTTTTCTTTATTTTTGTTTTATATCTGTTGTCATTTTCAATATATGTATGTAAACATTTTAATAACAATTTTTCCAAGTCTTTGCTAAGAGTTCAAACACATGCATTCAATATATGGATCAATATATGCCCTGTACAACAACGGTCTTTACATTGACTAACTTTAAGTTAACTGCCATTTAATGCGGAGCTGATCCAAAATCAAAACAATATATCTATACATAATATGTGCAATAAATTAATTTAAAATTACATACTAACCGAAAATAGCAAGTTCTTAACTAACCTTTTAGTAACTCAATTTAAGTTAGTTGAATATATTCAAATAGTCTGTTAACTTCATTGAAAGCATATCAAGGTATTTCGCAATTAGCGATGGTTAAAGGCTGCGTTAGTTTTGTGGGTGTGTTTGGGCATAACAGTGTCCTAGGAGGTAATCAATTGTACGGCTCCGCATTACTTTTCAACTTATCTTAAGGCTAGTTGAGAGGTTGCTATTACACGGCCATATTAAATTAACTACTTTTCAATTGACTTGAGGTTCTTTTTATTTCAGTTAATTGTACACCTCAATCTGTATTGATTTTTATCAAACTATAATAGTTAAAATTAGTAGAAAAATTTTTCAACCCCTCTTCCCCGCTTGCAGAAAATTTAAGAAATAGATAAAACTAAGTGTACTTAAAGTTAGCCCGTCCTATTGAAGAACGATTATGAGCCTTAAAACAGTCATTATAAAATACATTTATCAAGCCAACACTATGTTTAACAATATTATAACGTAAGATCGGGCATAAATGCACATAAGTTTTAACAATATTTCTAACTGAATTAATAGTTTTGATTTCGGTTTAGATTAGTCTATGAAAGTAAATGTAAATAAAAATTTGTCGTAGTCTGCTATTTAGCTGCTAGTTGGGTAACTAAAAGTCAATTCGTTATACGTAAAATATGTTTTTTTTTTTTATAAACAAACACTAAACTGCAAAGCTTTTTGCTTGTCTGCAGAAACACTCAGAGCATGCGGCAGGAAACGAACCTGCAAACTCGTGACTGTTGGGCAGAAGATCTACCCACTCAGCCGTCGAGGGCGCTCAAACGCAATCGAATACATTGAATCAACAAATAAATTTGTTTGAATCTGGACCTGTAAAGAAATGCAGTATCCAAACAATATAATATAAACTGTGACAGGCCTTATTATTTAAAATCTAATTCAAAGCGATTTATATAGAGATTTGCTTAAAATTTCAGAAACCAATGTGTTTTTCTTTCGTGAGCATCAAGCCAAGGGGAAGTCATTAAAATTTCAAAGTGTCGGATGGTGTTTTCGTCTCATGTTGTAACAGCCTCGTGAAAGATATTCGGGTTGTGAATTTTAAAACAACAAAACAAAAAATAATAGAATTAAATTACAATGTTGTAAAAATGTTTGCCAAAACTGGAATTACAGCATTTTGTGATTATTATGCACATTGTTCTCGTATTGCCGGCATAATGAAGAAGGAAAAATAAATAAATAAATATTTACATATGTAATGACATACAGCGAGTATCATCATCATAACGCATTACAGGCAATGAAATGCGATGTGATGACGACAGTCATAACTTAATGAGTTATTTTCATTTAAGTAAATACAAATGAGCACAAAAAGAAAAATAATGTTTTATTTTTCATTCAGTCATTGTTTGTCAGTCTCTGTGATAACTGCCTGGCAATCAGCACGATGCCAGCCAGCCTTTGGTTTTGCCATGTTTAATTTGTAAACAAAGTAGGTGAAGCTAATTGGAGGCCGAATTCAACGACAAACAAAATAAATGTTTTAAGGGCCTAATTTGTACAAAGGTTTGAAGTTACTTGTACATACATACCTTCATACTTTAAATAAATAGGTAAAAGGCAGAAGGAAATGATGAAAGCACCCTGAAGCCATTGTTATTTTTATCCTTTTTTTTAAACCATTGATTGCATTAGTTTTAATTCATTTTATTATTCTGACTTTAGTCAATAGTTTGCAGTTAATTTTGCTTTTTTCAATTGAACCTTTGAGAAAATATTTCTACTTCTGTGATTATTTAAACAAAGGACTACTTACCAAGACTACCATGGATTTGTAACATCTTTTTAGTTGTTTTATAACCACATTTATTTAATTTTTTTTTTCTTTTCTACAACTTAAGATTAATTTTTTTGATTGCACTTAATATTGAATTTGGTTTAAAGGAAGATTCCGTTTGTCAAGGTATAACCGAAAGCACGACATATTTTTGCAAATATTTTGCACACGTTTGATATATTTATTTTTTTACATTATCAATTTATAATTCAGCTTTTATTTACATACACTTAATGAAACGTAAAGAGCTGTTAAATTCGTTTTTATAACACAACTACTATTAATACATAATCATCTTTTTTTATTTTCTAACAAATATACAAAATATTACAATGTCCATTCATAAGTTTTCTTTTAAAAAGAGATCTGAACAAAATTGTATGTCATTATCGTATGTCAAAAGTTGTGTTCATTTGTGAAAGCTAATATATGCAACACCTGTTAAAAAATATGTTGCAAGATTTTTAGTATCGGATAAGAAAGCGCACACAAGCTATTTATTAGTTTAAAATGCACAGCAGTCCAAAGAAAAAGATAAGGACAAGATCCACTCTCGTGCTCCTAACCCCATGGAAGCTTGAGTCAATCATTAAATTTACAAAAATATTAAAAAAGTTCAACAGTATTAAGTGTTGTGGGAGATGATTTCACTTAATCTGCTGAGCAACTTAATAAAGATAAACATTTAGATTTGCCAAGTTGCTTAAGGCACATTTCGAATTTCACGACAAACTTAAAGCCTCTATGTGAAAATGCTAGTAGTCATTTTTTGTGTTATTAAAATTTAAGAAAACACACACACACACACTCATAAGTATTTTCCAAGCCAACTTTTGAGCCTCAGACTCTGGCTTCAAATAAGAATCTCTGATTCTATAACAACTAAGCAACTGAAATGGCCAAGTCTCTTATGAATAAAAGTTCTAGTTGCATTTATGTCCAATTGAAAATTTATATACCCCTCTTTCCCACTTTCACGAGAGAAAAATTTAATTGAAGTTCCGCATGAATTTTCCAGCGAAAATGACACGTCGTTTTAAGCACAACTTTGAAATTTTATAAGTCGAACGAATAATAAAAAACAAATTATAGAAAACCTTATGTCTTGATTAGGTTAAGCTGAAATAAATAACAAAAGTTATGATTTTTATATTCAGGTCTGTACAAGCCTGGCGTGAGTATACAAATTGTTACAAATAGAGAAATCGAAGCAAATTAAATCGTGGTAAAATTATGAAATTAACAAAATGATTCGCATTGGTCCTTCTAACTGCTGAAAATTCAAACAGTTTATTTTATTATTTCAAGCTTGAGATTACTTTATTATATAATCCCGCCGTTCTCAAATTAGAGCATAGGGACCACAGCCTAGCCTTTAGCCGTCGTAAATAGTTTTAGAATGTGTCCCTGATGGAGCAAATGATTTTTTTAATTTTTTTTTTTTCTTTTTCAAATTGAGTTAAAAGCCGTTAAAGTTGAATCGAAAATTCATATATTTTGGGTCAAAACTACGTCAACAAGAATATGCAATTTCTCAATCTTACAAAATACCATCAAGTCGGTTAATGAATGCACACGTAATCAACCGCCGACTGATCTGATGTCGTATGTTTGTGCATAAGACGCTCTATTTCAAATTATGACATGCGACATGTGTGTAATTTGACAAATACAATTTGCAGAACATGACGTTTGTGGATTGAATACTTTATTTGCATTAATATTTCGTTGCTTCTATACTCAATACTTTTAAGCAACCAAAACGAAAACATTATTCTGGGAAAGATACAAAAAAATGGTACCCATTTCTTTTTCTTTTAATATTTTTCGATACCAGCCACCAAAATTCAAATTGTTTTTAAAGCAATTAACATACATATTTACGATTTCAGGTCAGAAGGACTTAGTTGTGTTCTGACTAGCTTTTGAACCGTCCAGATGCCGCCAACATTTTTGAAAATGTGATTAAATGTTTTTAAATTCTGATTGATTCAATAGAAATAATAGAAAAAATTTTTCAAAAGGCTTTTGAGTCGACTGGCTAGTTGAGTAGCATCAACTCAGTATTAGCGGCATCTTCTGGCCTGAAATAATTGGCTTAGTGGCGAATAAAAATTTTTTTAATATTTAAGTAATTAACAAAGAACTAGAAAAACGTATAAGTCATGTTCAATATCGAATAACAAATTTCATCAATCACTTGAAACGAGTTCCGGCTTCGAGTAGTTTTATTTTATGTTTGATCAATCCGAAAATGTATTAGCTGGAAAAAAACATTCAAAATATTCGTGACAACGTTTTAAATTACAGTTACCGAAACAACTTAAGCCAACTGGGGAAAAAAAGAAAATTGTTTCAATATTATTAATTTGATATCTTGTACATTTGAAACAATCTACTTTGGCTAAAGTTTCTAGTCAACAAGTGAACGATTTATTCTATTCACATCTCGCAACATAATTGCACACGCAGGGTAGCGCAGTAAAATTGAGACAAATTTTTGCGAAATAAAACAAAACAAAAAATACATAATTATTTATTTTATTCCATTTTATTCCCATGTCGTTTCTATCATAAAAGAAAAAATAATTAAAACTTCAACGCAACAAACACCTGAGAGAAGATGTTTTCTATAAGGTGTTGCTATACTTTCGGGAGCGTTCAATACTTGAGGTACAAAATATGTACATATGTTCATGTCAACAATTTCATTATATATTTCACAATTACATTACTCGAAAACTTGTTCGTTTTATCTTATTTAAGGACTTTATATATAAATTTAAACGCGCACACAAACACATGTTTACTTATTTCAGCAACATACATGTACATATGACTGTGTTGGCTTTTTCATAACATAGACATTGGCAATTTACAGCATTGATCTGGTATCGTGTAGCATTAGTAACTTTACATGTATGTAAGTATAAGTATGTATATGTTCATCGATATCGTGCTCAATAACGTTTGAAAATTTATATTGGGGCATTACGTGATATTGTTATTTTATTTCGTTTCAGGATGTTTTATTATGTTTTGTTACTTTTTCGGTGCTTCGGCGAAGGAAGTAGAGAATATCTTTTTCAGTGTTTGATTATGTTTTATACATTTTCCGGCGGAGCTTTTAAACGTATCCAACTGAACCGTTCTGTGTTTGAAATGAAACTAAACTCAAGTAAAACGTCTGATACCGACTCAACTCGTATCTGCCTCATCACGACAATAATAATGGGTACGCACACAAACACACTCATTCAACAAAAATAGGATAGAAGAAGCAATGTATGGGGCAATGTTATTTTTGCTTTAAAAGAAAATGCCACAACGAGAACAACAGGCAGAGCCACTTACTAAAATGGGCCACATTAAACGAAGTAGTTTGTGTTACTACAATTTAAACACTAATTCGTAAAGCAACAACAAAAATTAAAAAATAATGAAAACAACATTTTTCTTTTGTTAAACAAAACTAAAATATCAAATATAAAATTAAAGGAAATTGAACACCATATATAAGCTTTCTATGAAAAAAACTTTAAAATCATAAACTACTTTTACCTTAAAATAGTTTTCTTTAGAATGAAAATCGTATTTAATAATTCAAAATGCATCTGGAATATATTTTCACATTTTGCTATATGTGGAGTCCGGCGCTTTAGACTCTAACTCTCTTTCTCAATTCTAAGGTTGTTCTCTGTTACTTTTTGAATACTGGGAAATATTTTCTCTAAAGCTTTTAGAGCCTTTTTGTCTTTGTATGCTTTTTCAAATCAGCTGTTTAAAAGCTCATTTAAACAAGCCCATGTGTTTGTACCTGCATGTGCACTTAAGTGTCTCTCTGTCTGTCTGCCTCAACAGAAATTGTGTTAATTTTTTCTTTTTTCTTTTAAGGTCCTTAATCACGATTGACAGCTAAACTTTATGCACACATTTACATCTTCTCGGGTACTCACATATATGAGCATACCTGCGTGTGTACACATGTTATGTGTCAAGCGTACCACTACTGGCCAACAGTTAAAAGATGTGTAACTTAATGTTTAAAGAAATTATGATTAGCACATTTATTTTCGAACCCCCAAAACAAAAGAAATGAATGCAAAAATAAAGCAAAATTGATATCCCATTATTCATATTCTTTAACTTTATTTTGAGATCAGAACAAAATTTTAAGTTACATAATTCCTTTAAATATTAGATCTAAACATCCGTTTTCAAATAAAAACAAAAGAAAAGGATTCAAATGTGTATGTGTTTATAACAATTGCAATTTTTATATTTTATAACATTTTTTTTTTTTTTTTGTTAAATAAGATTTGTTTTTTTTTTAAGGTAATTAGACAGAAACACAGACTTCGGTAGATAAAACTAGAACGGATGCTAAGTCAACCTGTTATGCTTTCCGGATCAAAGACATTGATATATCGTACTTTAAAGGTTAATTACCAAGATATAACAAATTATTTAAAAGACAAATGCAAAAATAATCCTGCTTTTTTATATATGTATTATACGATGTATGGGGACGGTGTGCAGGGTACGGTTATATATACATATACATATGTGTACTATTATACAAACATTTTATTTGTTGTTTTTTAGCAGCCTTGATAGTAAAAAATATTTTCCATCGCATTTCTCAAAAAATCAGTTTTTAATGTATCCAACCAATATCAGAAATTTATATTGTATGCCGTTAAGCTTATTTTATTACCACAGCTCCATCTAAGCTCCAAAAATCAAGAATATAGCAAACAATCTAAATATTCTTTAACAGTCTATCCTAAATTAGCACGCTGATGCCAGCATAATTCAGCGCTTGCAATTAGCATTGTGATAGCATTTTTGAAGCAGTGGTAGAAAAGAACTATTGTGGAAGAATGGATACTATTGGGATGATTTCGTCATAAATGAATGGACACGCTTGTACATCAAGATCCTAGAACAAAAAAATAGTAAGTAGTTTATGAAAATTATACTAAAATCGCCAGTAAAAAATCTTCTTTATAAATAAATAATTTAAATAATTTCTGTGAGCAGGACAATTTTGCAACGCTCTAATTTAGCGTGGACTGTAAGTTGAAAGGAAAATGTTTTATTATGTGCTTATAGAATTCATGAACCTTAACTAAATCTCTTGTATAGGCTTGTGTTTAAAGTTTATTATTATTTGCTTTTGAAAATATTTAGCTCAGAAAACAGCATTGCCAGTCTTGATGTCTATACGACTAATCCAACAAAAAACAAACACCAGCACTGCCATTTAATAACACATCTGTTAACACTAAATTCAATGACTGCACTTGGTACTTTAAGAGGAACCTTGAACAGTGGCAGCATCACATTTCTGATTGTTGAATGTGCTAAAATAGTGTATTAGTTGTCAAAAGAGGTTGTTGGCAGTGATTTTATATTACCTTATCCTTACTGAAGAGTACAATATAAGCAAATTTTATTAAGCTCTTAAGGTAACTATAAAATTGTAATTTACAATTTAATTTAATCGTTTATAAATACAACTCTGACAAGTTTACCTCGCCAAATATTTTTTTTTTTTAATATATAGCCAGCTTAATATAAATAATTTTGTTAGGTTTAATAAACACACAGTTTTAGTATTGGGAAGAATCTTTCATATGTGTGAATCATTCTTTCTCTTCCAAAAAGAAACACTGAATTAATTCTCTCTTTCATCTTTCGTCTTTTTGATTATGACATACAATCATATGTTTCAGAAAATGTTTACAGTGGATGCCAAAAGCATGAAGAAAGAAGTATTGTTGAAATATTAAAAAATATAACTCATGTTTGTTAAAATTAAATTAAATAATACGGTACAGTGATAAAAAAGATTATTTATAATATAAAAGCAGTGCAAATATTGAATATTTTTTTCTTCAAATTATAGACACAAGCCTGTAGTCCCAAAATTAGAAGAAAGAATTAAAACAAAAGTATAAATTGAAAGGTGAAAGATATTGAAATGAATTACTGAAATATTTCATTCTTTCACTTGAAAGAATCATTCAGTTGAATTAATTCATTCACGAATGGCACAAGCCTACACAGCTTAGACATTGAGGCATCCATGTACAACTACAAAATATCGATACGATGTGCATGTGCATATATCGATGTATAATTTTTCATTTACCTATCACTGCATGTACCGCGAAATTAACATTTCCACTAGAGGATATAATATCGGTCCTATATCTACAAAGCATACACATACAGAGGTAAGAATGTTGAAAATCACGAAATATATATATATACAGGATATTTACGCTCTTGCGTACACCGGTAATGGATCTCAAAACGGAGTTCTTGACATTCCACTACAATTACCTGTATGCATGTACATTTATTTGGTCGCAGCATTTTGATAGTCACTGCCTAGTAATATCAAGTTTTGTTGTTGATAATTATATAAATCAACATAATTGTATCATATGTTCGCAAATCAATTTTACTGTCGATATCTACATAAATATTTTTCCGTGTAGAAAGTATAGTTTTCTTCAAAACAACAATTCTTAAGACCTCTTTATCAGCTTTTGACGAATAAACTTGACAACTTGGTATAAAATAATATGTGCAAGTTTGTGTTCATGGAAACAGTTTATTCTTTTATAAAATCTGTTTATTCAACATTACTTATAGCAGCTCTGTTTTATGTGTTTTGTAGGCAGTGTTACATAGTAAAATATTTCCCTATATATCCAATATATACAAAATTTTATCGTTTATCAATAGCAATTATTTAAATTAAGAAAAATTATATAAAGAAAACCCCATAAGTAGAGCAGTAAAGTTAAAAACACATTAATGCATACAGGCTCCATTTAAATGAATTCTATACAAAATAAACAAAAGTATGTATGTATATTTCGAGTTCTGAGTTTTTAATTCAATTGAGTAAGATTTTTTCGTGAAAAATTTTTTCGTATTTATGTCTTACCAAAATAAATATAATAACTTAGTTATAGATTATTAGATTTCAATTACTGTGTATAATATATACGAAAGCAACAAATAAGCAAAACATTTTTTACATCTAAAGAGATGTTTTATACAATTTGTTTTCAAGCTAGAAAAGGGCATGCCTTAAAATCAATTGGAAAAATTGGTGGGTGTGATTCTTTCAATCGGTGTATAATTTTCAGCGGTTGTGTTCTTTGAAAATCTCACTTCGGCAACACTGAACTGACGACGACTTCAAACAACCTTTTGACGTTTGCTTATCATTCATTGTTTTTAATACTCGCTCACATTTCTTTGGAAATAAGTCGTATTTTGTTCGCCCTCCAGAAGAGTAGCATCAGAAAAATTCCGGGACTATATAAAGATATTTTTCTATTAAAAAAATAATTGTATTAAAAGGTGAGTTAAAATCTTTAAGGCCAACAAAAAAGTCAGTGATATAGTGAAGGAAATAAAACAGATTGAATTTGACTCAAAGTGCATTCTGCCACAAACAAAACTTATTTCGTAATCACTTGCAAACGTACGTCACTTGAATTGGTGTTTGCATGGAGAAATACATAAATTATATTTACTTTTATACATATATGGATCGTTTTATTAAGTGATAAAATACAAGAAATTATAGCAAATAACAAAATTCTGTTTATTAAAATTGTTGGTTTTACTTGGTTTGTCCAGGTTCTCTGAAACGAGTTAAAACTTGACACTTGCAATGACACTTTCATTTTTCATAGTTTCCCAATCTGTTATTATCAGAACCTCCAACGAGCTTACAATATATTTTAATTAATTTTTTTTTTGTTTTCATTTTTTCCGATTTGTGCTATATTATGTGCAACAACAGTACATATATTATTATTATTTAAATACATCATATGTATTTTTATATACATATGTATGTATATACTTCCTGTCGCCACTGCTTATGCTATATTTCACTACTTATCTAACGAATTTTTTTAGACGAATTGCTTTGTTGTTTACTTTACATTATAATTTCATTTTATATCATGTGAAATAAAAGTGAAAGCATCATTGAATAAAAAAATTAAATAAAATTTCTATTTAAAGCACGATCACAACAGATGACATCGGAAGTTGACCGAATTCGTTAAACTAAACAGATCAATGGCAATTTCACTTGCTACATCGTTAATGGCCATTATTACAACTTACTGATAACTTATAAGTAGGATTTTGTCAGATTTGAGATTTTACATCTGTTTGAACTGAAGAATTTTTGTGTACTCGTGAAACGCAGTCATGTTTTAGGTGTCAAATTATGAAATCTCGGTGAAATACACGGCTGACAAAATCCTACTGATAGTTACAGTAAGTTGTAATAATGGTCCCAAAAGAAGAAATTTGTTGTAAAGAAAAAAGAAA
>BGZK01004965.1:0-10592 GCA_005406025.1 Eumeta japonica | reverse complement strand
TAGAATTAATTTTTCAATTCATTGCTAAATATTTAGTGATACCTGCTTTCTGGCACGAGGGAATATAAAATGTATCGCTAACATTCTAGTGATTTTCAAGCTTAAATAACTTGCTTTTTAAGACTAAATAACAAACTTTCATAAGCCAATTTGATGCTGTATATGGAAGGAAATTTCATCTAGAAACAAACCAATATACAAAGAATTGCGAATTTATGCATTTGAAGTTGCACAATTTAAAACGATATAATAATATATGAATTGGCCTAATGTTTTATAAATTAATTTTTCTTTTTTTTATATCAAGCAATAATTTTCATTTTTTCTCTTGCAGGGTTATGAAGGATCTCTATTAAAAGTAACTAGTAAAAATGGTAAAACTGCATCGGTAAGTGTTTAATTAAATTTACTCTCATTTTTAAGCACTCATACATAAACAAGTTTTAACTATTTTAAATCATGACATTTTCCCTTACTTTGTGCTCTCTCTCTCTCTCTCTTTTCAGCCGGTTGGCTTTGTAACATTCCATACTCGAGCTGGCGCTGAAGCCGCTAAACAAGATTTACAGGTAATTTATAAATTTGTTAAATTAATTATCCTTAAATATTTACAAAGTAAGAAACTTTTGTGTTTGTTACTTAGTGAATTGTAAACTATTTTTGTATAACCGTAAAAAGAAATTTAAAAAATCGTTGTACTAAACAAATGCGGATGTATTCATAAAAAGAAATATTTCAAGCTTTTAGATGACAAATGTCTATGCAGAGTATATGAAAGAAGTGTTTAATAAACTTGAAATATTTTTTATGAATACTAACGTTAAACTCCATTAAATATATTATACACAGACACATTTTTATCCACTTAACAAATTATTTAAAAGTGAACAACAAACAAAACAGCTTAACACTAACAAAGAACAATAAAATCAATAAATTTGGCACTACACTTTTAATTATTATGCAAAGAAACAAAATTATAAAAAAAAACCCAAATATTTGACATTTACTGAGAATGTCTTGAAAGAAAAACAAACAAACATTTAATTTAGAGTTTTGTTTCAAATGTCTACACTTTTATTTTCTCGCTCGCTCTTTTATACTATTTGACACACGTACACCACCAGCCCTCATCACAATTAACACTTACCAAACATTATTTGTATAATTTACAATTATATATAATCAACTATAAAATACTATATATGAAAGTATTAAAATTTTTGTTGTTTCCCGACCTGAGAGTATTATTATATTTGAACGGTACTAACACGCATTTTGTATAGCACCCACCAAATCAAGCCAAACAATTATAATGGTGTAAAACTTTATCGTTTAGATGAATCAACATTATTATATATGACAATATATATTTGCCTTGACCACTTTAAACGGATATGAATGGTTCTGTTACATATTTAGTTTTTAAGTCACTTTTATAATTTGCTTTAATTTTCTTTGAATCTTATTAAATAGAATTTACTTACTTAACTATTTATTTCTATGAGCATTTTATCACTGCATTTATGGATTAGGTTAATTGAAAGGGGATGTTAAAGGCTAGAGCTTGCAATAGCTGATAGCACAATTTTAATTATAATTGTATTAATGTATTTCCTTCATTATGGCACCCTCTTTCACCGATTTTTTATTTATTCAGGGCTTTGGGATGATTTTAAGAGATCAAGCGGCAATGTAACAAAAATCTAAACATGTGTATTCAAATGTCAATATCGTGGTGACATTAACTCGATGCAACAAATATTATCTTTTCGATTGTCTTTGGCGTAAAGTTATAAAATAAAAAATCAATGGCAAGGTGGCGAACTATTATTTGTTGCCGCTTTGAGGTGACTGCCACGACGACAATTGGAATATGGGAGAATAATTATAACTTTCAGACCACACTAATAAAATTGTGTGTTTAAATTCTGTGAATTCCCACCTTAATTTATTTTAATAATTCATTAATTTTATAACAACTCTAGGACTTATTATTCATTATGCTTTTTTATATACAGAAAAAATATTTCAATGTAAAATTAACATGAACAAATTTTGATTAAAATCATGTTAAAATTCTACAAAAAACCATAGCCCAATTTAAACTTGATATTGATTGTACATGTTAGGTACATAAAATTAATAATTATATTGAATGAAATCATTATATCAGTAAGAGAAGCTGAAATTATTTTAATAGTAAAAAAGTTCTTAAAATTCTTAAAACATCAGCTTGAATTAAGTTGAAAGGCATATGGTTTTCTCGATTTTTTTCTGTGTGCAAAATATTGTCATTAATTAATGAAGTTTATTTTCATTCATAACGAGAAATCGCTCCTTTCATCACTTATACTTTTATCATTCGTTACCTCAAAACTCGGAAGCTTAATAGTAATTAAATTCAATTTGTTAAAACAAGCTTAATGATTCGATTAGAAAGGATATCATAAAAATATTACTGTTGATTAAAACAACGTCAAACACCGATTTATATATAAAATTAAATGATAATTTTAATGCAACTCACTTGATTAATGCTGGTAACAAATTGGTGAATTATTTCAATAAATTAATGTCGAAATTCACAGACATTTTGAGTAACCTACTCAGTGTACAACCAATAATAAAATTTAAATTTAAAATTTGCCGAAGCAGTGACCAAAAGAGAACTTAATCGCCTTTAATTCACACAATACACAATACACAATATAATTCTGCAACCCTTCAATTATAAAATTGTTTCAGAATTTCGTTAAAATTTCAAAAAGTCTTTAAGTGAAATCACGGATGTTAACATTAAAAAGATTCAAACAAAAGCTTTTTAAAATTATTTTTGCGATACCCAGCCAAAATATCGTTCTACTTGGAAGCAGGTGTGTAAGCAAGAGATACACAGCTCACTTTATTGCTTCGGTATCACATGAGTTTTAATTGTAATGTCCCACTTTATTAGATATCTTTGCTGCAGTGAAAATTTGCTTCTTTCATAGCATCCTAAAAGCATAAATATCATGTACTATATTTACAAAAAGGAAACAACCGAGGCCTATGGCGGTAATCGAACCTGCGGGAAATGAACCACTGCTGATCGTGTGATCTACCCACTCAGCCATCGAGGCGCTATAATTTATTTTGCATGAATCATTCTAAAATTAATTATCCAAAACAAATATTGCTCGGTCAATAACTTACATCTGTAAACGAATGGGATGCACTCGAGAATCATTTGCAGGTAAGCAAATGGAGAAGCACAACATACACTATTTATAAAAAAATATTTAAAGTTAATTTCTCGCTTCCGTAAATAGCATTCTGGGATATTATTTATTGCTCTTTATTGCTTACCAATTCGACTTGTATATTTACTGATATAGCAAGCATTTTTAGTTCACCCGATTCTATTAGATACATTTATTTTTATGCCATCCCATTGTTTCACCATTTAGTACAAAGTTTTCTTTGAAAAATAAAACTTAAAATAAAACCTTTCTTTTAAAAGCACTTTTTCAAATTGAAAATACTTCAAGTAGGCCACCTACAAAGTAATCAATCTTTACCCACCCTCTTAGATAAAAAACCCTGTTGCATACAACTCTATAATTAAGACACCAAAATGCAAAATTACGTCATATAAAAATTATTTTTGGCAATTGTTAAGACATTGAAAATAAAGATTACTTAAGCAAAATAAATAAATAACATAAATTTTTTATGCATTATGACTATTCCGACAAAACAAACAAAGATAATGTATTCCAAATTTTCGCTGTCTCAAAAAATACAAAATAACTTACAATTAAAATTTTTCTTAAACAAAAAAAAAAAATACACTATAATTATTGAAAACTGAACAAACCGCTGTATTATTAAATTTACAGCAGGGTGTACCTTCTGATCCCGATATGCCCCAAACAATACGCTTGGAATTCGCCAAGAGTAACACGAAAGTGAGCAAACCCAAACCACAGCCCAATACAGCGACAACAGCCTCACATCCTGCATTGATGCACCACTCACTGGACGTGGTAAACTTTAAGAAAACAAACAAAACAACTCATCTACTATCTTCTGTTTTATTTAGTTCATACATAACTTATTAGTTTTGTGTTTGTTTCATTTAGTTAATTGTTTTTAATTTAAACTCTCAATGTTTACTGTATATTGCAATACTTTAGTTTTCATTTGTTTTTATTTCTACATACATTTTTTATTAATTTTACTTTTTCTAATTCTTGTATTAAACTATTTGGTTTGTGTTAACTGGAACAATAAATTATTTATATAAAAGCAATTTAAACCTTTTATTAAAAATATAAACTTAAATGTATTTTAAATTACTCCAAGTAATTTTTAATACCAGATTTCAGCTTAATTAAAAATAAAAGACCAAAATAACAGCACTCTAAACAAATTCGACTTTTAGTTAAAAACTAAAAAATTAAAAAAAAAACTATGTCTCCTGTCAATATTACTAATTGCCATACCAACCTTAGCATTACTAACATTGTAAGCACTTTGAAACTGATAACAAAAAATACAACCAAAAATCACTTGTCACTTTTAATAATTAATATTAAAAGAACCAACAAAACCAATTCAGCAACACAATTGACACATTTTTATCAACAAACTACACCAAATGAACACTGAAGACAAATAAACAAACAATCACACTGGCTATTTGTACACAATATTAGTATTTAAAATGAAATAAAATTGATATTGATTGGTATAGAGAAAGACTTAAGCAACATACATAAATGATAGTTTCGTGTGCAAATCATAAGACTTAAGAAAGAAGCTTTTATGTTTAAATACAGTGTTGCCATAATTTAAAATTAATTGGTTTTTACAAATCTAATTGTTTAAATTAATTTTTTCTGTTTTTAATTTCTACTTTGATACATACATACACATCGCACCATTAATCATAAACAGTCACAACTCCAAATTAAAAATGCTCTGGGGCAAAATTAAAAAAAAAATAAGAATAAACTGTTATAAGATTATAATCAAAGTGTGGGGGCAATCATAACGAAATTTGCATGGCTGCACATGCAATTAATAGAAAAAAAATCTTTATCTGACATAATTTTGATGTGACTGTTTAAGGTCAAAGATGATCAAATTGGAAAAATTTATATATATGTATATATACCGTACTGGTTTTTATATGACTATCGGTATTTATTTTTCTTGTGAACGAATCTTATGAATAAGGGAGAAATATTTAACCAACTTTTATTTGTGTGGGAAATTATCCCAGAATAAACATAAGAGCTTTCAATGAGCGGTGACTATTATGTGTGTGAAAACTGAAGCGCTTTGCTCGGCAAAAGATTTGTAAATGTGCCTCCTTACTCAATCTACTTTAAATTTTTAATCCAAACCTGCCACAATTTTAAGCCCGTGCTTATTAAAGGTAATTCACATTATATTACTTTGTATTTATACTTGTCAAAAACTCAAATAATACGTTTATGTCATCCATTGGGACTTCTTAGGGGTTTTTAAAAATTTCTAGATGTTAATACCTTTAATTAGATCAGGGTTGTATATTAACAAAATCCGATCAAAATAGTAAAAAACGAGTCTTTCTTCGCCGGCAGTGCGTAGTTAGTAAAATTTTCTCAGCTAAAATTCATGGTGTAGTTGTCATATAGATAATTATTTCCTTTACCTCGTACATAAACAATTAACCATAGTTTCTATAGTATAAAACGGTAGTTTTAAATTTTATTGATAGCCGGTTAGGCATCTAATGATTTTAAAAAGCACCATAGATTATTTCGTATACGGTAGCAGAAAGTGGGCAACTCACCCGGAATGGAGACATTACGCCTATCGGTGGACTGCCCTCTTTTCAAAACGGGAACGAAAGATGATCACATGTTTCATCTCTAGGAACTTGTGCCCTCGTATGGATCTGGGAAGAAAAATGGTATTACTAAGTCTTCTCAGATTGCATTTGAGTACAATTGTGTCGGTCATTTCCAACCTTGCAACGACTTCTGTAGAAGTTGTGGAAACAAAATAAGACGAAAACAGTGTTCTGCACCTCTTTGATACTTTTCAAGCCCCTCGAGGTCCTTCGAGTTAGATTTTTGCATAAAACGGTCTTTAACGATTTATTTAAACCATCGACAGTGAGCTTCGATGTATTTAACTCCTTTTCAAGCATTAATAGGAGGAGGGCATCATCTAAGATGCGACAACCTATGCGACCAGTGTTACCAGATGAATGCAGAAATAGCTGAGTTGTATTCGAATGATTATAAGTAACAAATTAATATTAAACACTAATTGAAAACGTCTTATGGCTTTTACGGTTAATGAAACAAGATTTTTTGTAAAAAATAAATGTCTCCAAGGAGATGAACTTTATTTCTAATTATTGATTTTCCATTAGAATAAGTTTGAACCTATTGTATGTTTATAGAACACATATTGAGTTAATTATTTGTTATCAAGGATAAGTGGGATTAATCGTAATTAAAAAAATCGTACAAGCGTAGGTTCTTCTTGGGAACGAATTTCCTCACGTTTTTTCTTCAACTTCAAATATAATTTAAGATAAAGTATTTATATTTTATATTCAATTTTATATATGTTTTGAAGAAAAATATATAGAAAAAGGAATTTCATTAGAAAGTTTTAAATAAATATGCACAAAGTACAAGATCATAAAGCTTTTGAACTTCTTCATTAAGATCTATAGTTCTGCCATTTAATTTTGTACAAAATCTTAAAACGTCAGTATTGAATTTAATTCAACCGATTCTGCCTCAAAAGAAATCCTAAAAGTTTGGTTCAACAAAGTTATCGACATCTGGCTTTCATAACTAAATCACGTTTGCTGATTGGTGAATATCTTCCTAAGTACAATAATTTTCGTTACTTATCACCAAACATACACAATTATCAGCTCACATACATTCGTGACGATTTCCACTAATTCCCAGTATCCGCAAACTGCGTTAAGGAACTTCGTTCCAAACAAAATCTATACTTGTCTTAATGTATTTTCTAAGATGTCCGCATGTCAATATTGCACAGACATAACTACTGTCGTCAGCAGAGTTGAAAACCTTACAAGAAATAGACTGCTCTACAGAAAATTATGTTTTGTTAAAATATATGAATCTTCAAATCATATAACTTCTGAAAACTAATTGAATCCAATGTTTAAAAGTATTTATGGAAAGTCTGATTGAGTAGGATGGCACATCATGTAAATTTTTCAATTGCAAATTAAATTCACTTAATTTTTATAAATATAAATGTCTGCCCAGAAGCTTTTTTCAAAAATGTTGTACACGAAAATTGTTTTAAATTAATACCAGATTACAGAACAAATTTTGTATATAAAAACAAATTTTTTAATAATTACTAAGGTTGTTTTTGTGTTTCAAATAAAATATGATCTTATACAAAAATATTGTAAAAATGCGCTTATAATTGTTTTTTAGCTAAAATTAAAATTTTATATTTCCTTTTAACCAAATAAAAGAAAACAGCAAACAGAAAAGATTTGAAAAAAATTAACCAAAACTCATCTTTTATTCTTGATAATTTATCAAAATTTTATTTCCTTTTCTTTTTTGAATTGTTTTTTAACAAAAGACAATTATTTTCTTTCTCATAATCAACATGTAGATTGGGCGGACCATTCTTTCCGGGCGGACCTGAGCTATGGCACCATCCGTTAGCATATTCGGCAGCAGCCGCTGAATTGCCAGGGCTGCAGCTCTACAACATGCTACTCTAGTTCATCCGGCACTGCATCCTCGCGCCGGTACGTTCTTATCTTTGACTAAATACAGACAAAGTTATGGAGCAGCCAATGCATCAAGTAATATATTATTATCAATATTATAAAATTTTAAATTAATAATTTATTTATTTCATTATTTAGACTCAAATGTCAATGCCGCAACATCATCAACAAACAACAGCTATACATCCTAATATGCATATGTCGGCTGCTGCTGCTGCCGCCGCTGCTGCAGCAGCTGGTTTGCCACCTAGTGGCGCCGCAACGGTCCGGCTGGTGCCGGCCACCAGTCAACTGGACATCCATCACATCATCCTTTTTATCAAGTCCCGCTCTAGCGAGCCCAGTTGGTTCTACAAATAATGCAACGCATCTAACAATCCACCTTTGGCTGCCAATGCACCATGTTCGACTTTATTTGTAGCCAACCTGGGACAATTTGTTTCAGAACATGAACTCAAAGTATTCTCTAGGTAAGTTTTCCAGCTTTTCTATTCTCTACATTCAACGCTAAAAGTTAAAACAAACCCACACTTGTTGAATTTCAAACGAAAGTATTGCACTTATTGTTGAAAAAGCGTTTTAAAATCAAATTGATTTTTGTACAAAAAATGCACTTTTACACTTGTAAAAAATCTAAACAACCAAAAAAATTTGATAATAGAATATTAAATTAACTTCGGCGTAAATTCAGATTTTATTTTTCAAAATTTGCAAAGAAAAGACAAAATCAAAGTTTCGGGATATCGATTTAGTGAACGGAAAATGGATCCAAAAATAAAGCCCGAAAAATAATAGTTAATATTAATATAGAACCTTAAGTTAAAATAATATATTTAAAATTTGATTTAAGGTTTTTGTTTTATGAAATACAACATAAAATTCTGCTTTATGTGTAAATATAAAGGTTTCCGGCGCATAGAACGCTTTCACATATCAGGACTGGCCGATTTTTTATCCCTAATATTCGGCTCAAAAGCATTTAAATTTTGGAAAACAGGTCTAAAAATACTTTGTTACATTTTCGCTTCACACTCTACTAGAAGTAAATCAAATCCATGGAATGCGCAACCAAGCCTATACTGACGCAATAATGTGTCAAATGGGGCTATCACACCCCTTAATCACCTAGCCTAAACAAAACCAGCTAAATCAGTTTGGTTACAAAATATAGCGGAGATATAGTACATTTATTATTTTGGTTCAAAGACCCTTTAGTTGTTTTTGCCTTAGTCTTTCAGCATCGTCTATATGCCGCCGACATTTCGCTGATGCTACTCAGCTCGTCAGGAGATAGTTAAATAATTTTTTGTTTTTTTTGGTCTCTTCTAGACAATTTATGACAGTTGACGTCATCGTCAGTAGGTTAAAACCTTTATACTCAGTATCTTAATCAATATGAATGCGAATTAATGAAAATTTGCAAACAAAATATCAAGACAAACATAAAAATAACATAATCTGAAAATGTTGTTTCCCAACAACGCGTGGCTTGAGCGATAACCAATAAACTTCTCGCTGCATTGAAAGCAAAACATGAGATACTATTACAGAATGGTATTTCATAAGCCACGTTTGAGAATTTTCCCTTTAATTCTCATTTGTTTTGATAAAGCTACTGAATATAAGGGTAAACGGTTAGACATTATTAAAAGTTTTTCTTTAGTCTAATAATGACAGTTGAAATTTTAACATAAAGACATGTTGGAAAACTGTCAAAATGGATGATGTAGCTGTGGTTAGAACAACTTGAAAACTTGCTTATGAACAAATGGCTGTACAATAGAATTCTCCATAAGAAAACAAAAGTTAAGACCTAAAACAGATTCTGCATTGATCTGGACGCTCTTAGGCTTCAAATTCTGATTCAAATCTTTACCATTAACCTGCTACACATTTAAAATTGTAACTCTGGAAAATTTGTTTGATTAAAAGTTATAAGCAGTGCTAAAAAAACTAAGCTGGATTTTATAAAATAAATCCTTATTTATCTGTGTGCTATCGAAAATATATATTATGATAAAAGACATATATGCATACAAAATTTAATTTAAATGCAAATTTAATTTAATCTCTCTATTATCAAAGTTTATTTTAAAGCAAACACAAACCCACCCATTCATATACAACTCTAAATATATTTACTTCACATTAAAAGAATATATATATATATTTTAAATAGTGAATTTCATTTAAATTTTCTTTTTAAATAAAACATACAAAAACAAAACAAAATTATTAACAAATAATAAATGCAGTATGCCTGGCTTTTGTCGCCTACGAATGCACACAAAAGGTACGCACAATATCACTACTTCTTCTTCTACTACTTCCATCACTTCTTCTTGTACTACTACTACTACTACATTCACGTCCACCACTCTTACAAATAATTCCAACACTAACACCAACACATCAACCAGTTGTAGCACAAATTCTTCCAACACTTTGGCTGCAGCCAGCGATACCGGAGCTGGACCCTTGAATAATCAACAGCAGCAACAACAACCATACCAATCTTTACAGCAAAACATTACAACAATTATAATAATGCTGCAGGAAATGCAACTACTTTTGTCGACCGGAAATTCAACAGCAACAGCTAAATGCCAACCATCCTGTTGCTTTTATTGAATTTAAAGAGATGCACATACTGCTTCAGCCCATTACAACAACTACAAAGGCAAATACTTATTATCTTCGGATCGCGGCTCTATACGTATAGAATTTGCCAAGACTAAAATGATTAACGATGGTTCAACCATACAAATTATCAATGGAAATCATAATGTCAATAACAATAACAAAATGCTAC
>BGZK01004964.1:0-10609 GCA_005406025.1 Eumeta japonica | reverse complement strand
AACGTCTTCAGCGAAAACTCGAAAGTCAAAAGTAAATTCTTTTTTGGTCAACAAATTCTTACACTTTAAGGGGAATGATGTATTTCATTCAATTTATTATAAACTTTAAAACCTTATTTGAAAAGATAACGATTTGAGTCCGTACTAATTTTTATAAAATTGCTTGTAGGTCAGTATAGAGTTGTCGGTTCTATTTCTTGTTATTTAATTATTTAGCCTTCAGTACTTTTTCATATAGTTTTAAAATATACAGGTTTTTCATGTATTATATATTGTTGGTGAAAAATAAGGAGAAAATTTTGTACTCGGCAAAATTTCAATACTTCTAAATATTATTTACATTGATAAAAGCTGCTGTTTCTATAAATCAATTCTTTCTTAATTTATCTCTTTATTGTAAAGAAATAAGGTCGTACAAAACATTACAAGAAATAAATGCAGCAGCACTTTTCTCTGCAAATTCAATGATAGGTTTTAGTCCCTGCAAGTGATACGCATATCTAAAAGGTAAATAACAAAGAGAGTTGTCTCCTGGGGGCCGCCTCCCCGCCGTGTCGATGCATTTCAAACGGTATATTTTTGCATTTTATTTAGAAGTTTATATAAGCTCAAAGGTATTACTTACCTGTGAATATTTAAACTGTTTTAATATTGAACAAAGACGCAGTAATGTATCGTGTCAACACTACAAAATACAATACAGTCATTTTGACAAAGCTACGATTGCTTTTCGTCACCTATACGCTTCGCTTTCCAAAGGAGTGCTGCAAGTCGACCCTGTTTAATGATTTCAGACTTGTGCTTTTGAGATCAGTCCGCATTGATTTCCCTGCTGGCCAGGGCCTCCACATCGGGTTGGCAATTAGAGTACTTCTTCCTTGCGTGTTTTGCAAGCAAATCGATAATCTCTCTACCAGATTTTGCTGCACCGTCGCTTTTGACCTTGACTGTAATGATTATAATTAAGATTCTTTATGATCTTAATTATAATCATTGTAAGAGGGCAAAAAATTCAATATTTCCACTAAAAATATTCGGTAATTATGAAAGTATCGTAATTGTTCTGTACTCGCCTGTCGTGCAGTAAAGACAAATGAGCTGTTCTTATCTTGATTCTCACAAGTCAGTAAATATTGAGCTACTTTTCTTTCAAAATTGGTTATTCTTAATTTAAGTAGTAATTTTAAAAGTTTCGTGATATATCTACTTATAACGCATTTTCGTTATTTTACTAATACCCACAAGTCATGTTTTCAATTACCGTACTACCTCGTGAAATTAGTTTAAAGTGCATTCAAGAGTGCATGTAAAGTTTTAAAATTTGGCTATATTTTTGATATATCTACATTTGATGTACAAGCTTTTGACATCTCTTAAATTTTGTGAAGTTGTACTAAATTCACTATAAGCAATAAGACACACGTCAAAAAAGCAATTTATAAACTTTCCAAAAACAAAATTAAACTTACAAAAGAGGATTTAGCCCGAGACTGAAATTAAAGTTCAAATTTCTACAGTCCACAAACTGCTGTTACTAGCCCAAGAATTTCGAATTCGTCCGAAATCGGAGAGTTTAATACACCACCGTTTGAATTCATCCCCGCTATAAAACGCG
The DNA here is from genome assembly GCA_005406025.1 of Eumeta japonica. Lineage (NCBI taxonomy): Eukaryota > Metazoa > Arthropoda > Insecta > Lepidoptera > Psychidae > Eumeta > Eumeta japonica. Next base: position 8,994 of record BGZK01004964.1, on the reverse strand, counting down.
TTGCTATAATAGGTGAATTACTTTCCACATTCATTCGCGCACTGTCAGAGGAGAGGCGAACGTCACCTTTGAACTTTTGAAATTCGCTTCCTACGTGTTTTCTCTACACAAAACACCCGGCCGCATTTCAAGGGAATAAATCATACTCAAAGACGAAACACGACAGAATTTAAATTTTAAAATACATATTTATTTCGGAATTAATTATCTGTAGGATCTTCGTCGGTAGTTGCGATTGGCACATCTATAAGTTTTATCGCATAATACGGCGTACTTTCAATTATATATTTCTAATTATATTACAGCCACATCAATCTGTGGTATGTGAGCAACGAGCTTTTCCGACGTCTTTCGAATTCGCCCTGAATAAACGATACCTTCCCACGAAAAAATTGCTTATCTTGACTTCCAATCTAAAAATAGTTGGATACTAATGTAAAATGTATAATGTCATTTGTAATCTATGGTATGTATTGCCATTTATTGCTGACAACCAATTAGCAAACCAAATGGTAAACATAATTACTCAAAATTCCATTAAAGTTGTTAAATAATGCAACGCATAGTGTTTTACTTTTGTCCTTTTTCCACGCAAAACTACAAAACAGATGTTCCTTGAAATTAAGTTAATGCCTTTCGTAATTTTAGCACGTAATTAGGCCACGGAAGTTGTTCATAACCTTTCAAAATAAAATCCTCCTGGTCCTGGCGTTGGTAATACTACTCTCCTTTTAAATTTACTCACTAAAGGTTGACGATCTCTAATACCGTATTCCGAACTTGACCGTTTTTATTATAAGACAGACAGCAACGATAATGCCAATGCGACTACGTTATAATTGCTGACCGTACTGGCAGCAAGCAATTAATACAGCAGATCGGCCGACGAACACGACGAACAAAGTTTGAAACCTGCCGGCCCATGGCTTCGGCAACCCAGCCGGTCTAGACCGGCTAATTTCTAATCGAGTCATTAGCGAGAGCGTTAGTCAAATTCTGAAGTTAGGAACGGTATTCGCCGTAGTGGCGAAACGTTGGCGCCGCTATCGCGGGCGGGTGCGCTGGCAGCTGCATAAATCAGTTGCAAGCGGTAGATAGCTCTTTGTGCCGGCGCTAATTCAGTCGGCCCACTATTTCTGTTCTGTGAAACCGCCTGAATATGTGACGTCATCATGAAAAGTCATTACGAATAATTTGTAGACTTTAAATATGAAGGCTTCGGAAATAGAAGTTCTATATTTTGCGACTAAAAATTGTTTATTTTAATTAATTAGCATTTAATTAAGTGCTTAACGATGAATATTAAGTTGCTACATTTAATAAAGAGTTTCATAAATGAAAATTTTCCATCCAGATTACAGTTTAAACTGCTTACTGTTTAAATTTAAATTAACTTATTGGACATACAAGCACTCTAAGCACATAAACGTGTTGGGTTATGAGACAATGAGGTATTTAAACACCAAAACAAAAGCCAATGCCAAAGCAGGCGAGTGTCGGACCTTTTGATAGTTCAAACGTTCTTCGGAAATGATTTAAGTTTAAGCACTGCCCTTTGTCGGAGGATCTCGCAACAAACTTTACGTCAACTGCGAAAGTCTTAAGTGAGGCGACGCGGGCGTCTAACTCGGTCTAACGCTGGTTAGAGGTGGGTAAGCCTTCATTTTGAGCATTTTCTGTTCTATCATGATAATATTAAGATTTTCAGTAACGAGCGCATCACGAAGATTTATGATATATTCGTAGAACAATAGTAGACATATATTTAATATTAAAATATAATATCAAAACATTTAATATGAAGTATCGATTTATGCTAAACGGTACCAGAAAATCACTAACACTATGAATTGGAAAAAAGTAGCCTAACATGTAACACGTTTATATAGTACCTAATGATTTATACTTAGCTGTGTATATATATATATATAGTACTATTTCTATGAGAAGTCCTGCTAATGAGACTTCCAGATCGAAGCTTATCGGGTAAGACCCTTACTTTGTAGCGTCCTTTTACCTTGTGTAAGATCCCTCAACCTCTAGCGCGGAGATGTTTTCATTGGCCACCGACAGAGTACTGGCAAACATTTTTTAAAATTTCTTGTCTAAATCTAGACGTCCCGGCCGTGCTCTAAAATATTGAATATAACGCTAGGAACAACAGCGTAGACGAAATTTACATAGCAAAATGTTGTAGTTTCAGCAAACTCGACGTCTTTATTTCGGAGAATTCGTCTAACGACGTTCCTTACTTTGACGCCTTCGCGACGAGCTATGTAAATTTTAATGATGCAGAGCAGAGCTGTATAACAGATCGTACCGGGTGTGTGCGCCTCGCACGTCGTTCCAGTATTCATACGTTTTGTCGGGTTACCGTAAAGGGTTGTTTGTATTTGGAGATGTGTTCACTGTGGAGACCATTTCACTCTCAATATTTCATCAAAAGCGGCGCCGGGGGAGTCGCCCCGCCCGGCGCCGGCGCTTGTGCACGCTGCATCAAAGTGAATTGCAAATTTCAGGGATTTTTCATTCCTGCTCCGAACTTTTGAAATCTTGAATGAAACATAAAAGTAAACGAACTCTCTCCCGCTGTTATGTAATTACGTAGATGTAGCATGAAGATTCTGTTATTATTACAGATGCGGTTTTATAAAAAAAGGTTTTTTTTTTTATTAAGCGTTTTATTATGTTCATCCTGTTTTAACATCTGCAGTGACCGTGTCAATGTTCGCTAAGATCCTTATTTGAATCTATTCGTCATAAAATTTTAATTTAACTGTCGTTTTGAAGTGGTCCAAGAAAACGGTGACGTCTGACTTTCACGTTTTGAGTATTGTGAATGCCACGGGTAGAACTAATTAGACAAAACTATTCACTTAAAACAATTGATTCAGCACATAAAATCTATGTAATATTTAAGCAGATTGTTTTACATATGCTCAATTTTATTTTATTACTTTAACTTTTAATAAGTAGATTTATTTTTGTTATTTATTGAAAGAATTATCTAAATATTTTTAAATTATACTAATTACAGTTATTATGGCTATTTATAAATACTATTATGGTAATATTTTCCCTTATTTGTTATTAAATTCACACAATTTGTGGTAAAATAATAACACTTCTCGAAGATCGATAAGGGATTACAGTGACGGGTCCGCGCCTAGTTTCGATCAAGTGATCCCACTGTCTGTTTTTATTGCAGTCTTGGCACTGGTTTACAACACCTGAACAAAGGACTATTCGTTTCTTTATACTTGTGCAGGTTTTCGAAGTCGTCATATTTATGTATTCTTTTCGATTTAAATTTAGCTGTCTTCGAAATTTGAACGAAATCGATTTGAAATTTAAATATTCACCGTGACATCAAAAAGTGAATTGTATTTAGAAGTTTTTAACAGTTTTGGCTGAACCATGTATAACCATAGAAAAAGCGTGGGTTGCTCTATATACGAAAAATGTGGCACAAAGCGCCCCACGCTTTTTCCACAATAATACTAGTATTTTTCGTCATTGTTCATTATTTTTAGAGTTCATATTAAGGATTATTTTTACTTTTTAGTTTAATGTACTTTAAAAGCGTGTTTTTTAGTTTTTTGAAACTGTATTTATTTTTCACTTTTTAGTTCGGTTGATTGTAAAATTTACAATCTTTAACAATACAACAATATTTGAATTATTAATAATGCTTATGACTGTTACTGAATTCTATTACAAAACAGTAATAGAATTTAGTAACAGTAATAAGCCAATTTGCTCACGTAGACGATACGTGACGAAATTATTCGATCCTGGGATCCTGATGATAAGAGATAGCTAATCAATTATTGTATTGCCATTGCTCCTTGATAAGTATGCAAACTTTCAAATTAATCAGACTTTAAAATTGGTGAAAATTAAGCTCAAAAATTCCGTTACATACATAGATACATACAACCCAAGATTATATTAATCCTGGCAGTCCTAATAAGGATAATGGGAAACTGTTATCAAATTATTGTATTGTCATTGGTCCTTGAGATGTGTGCAAAGTCTCAAGTTGATCAGACTTCTAGAAACTGGTGAAAATTAAGCTCAAAGATTCCGTTACATATTTACATACATACTTACATACATACAAACATACAGCCCAAGCTTATAAAAGCGTGTTAATTAATAAGCCCCTATATCCCTGTTTAGAGTTAAAAAAAATAATTACATGTTTGTTCGATTAATCCAAGAATTAAGACTTACCATATCAATACATCATCTTTATTTTTACAGAAAAAATCTTAAAATACGCCATCTTAACGGCATTAGATATTTTGTCACCGCTTGCTCCCGTAGAGTTTTATTTCAGACTAGGATGTATCAACGACATCGTTCGCTTAGAATATATTTATAAAAATCAACAATCTTCCGTTGCCTTATTTTGGTGAAATAAAACCTATCTATTGCTCCAATTACGCAATTTCATTCATAATCTACGCTCAAATTATCAATGAAAATGCCACGAAAATTCGTCTGGCAGTTTTGGAGGTTAACATATTCAAACAGACAGCAGTACTATTAAAGTAGTCTTATAATGCATTTTGTTGCACCAACCACCTAGCTCTGTTTAGATTGAAGAAATTGAATCAGATAAGTTAAATACAATCTGTTGTGGAGTAAATTAAAGTAGTATATTGTAAATATAAATTAAAATGACGAATGTATGATCTGAACGTAATCCCAAACTGTACTTAAATACAACATGAATTATTTATCGGTAATAAGCGTTTTATCAATCTCCGCCATAGACAGCGCTGGCTCCGCCCTACTCATCCATATGCGATGCACTATGGTTCTTTTCACATATTGTGCTACTCGGAATACATGTTTGTTTGTCGTACACATTGATGTAAACGTATTGAATCGAAGTTAACACACCTACTACTATAATCGATTTTTATAATATCCAATCGAATTTTCATAATCGATATTATAAAATATCGTTGGATATTATAAAGACCCTTAGAAATTGTGGACAAACCTAGCCAATGAAAAACTAACAATCATTTCTTATTATGTCTTTCCCAGATCTAAAATGCATTTTTTTTTATTCTTAACAATCCATCGATTTTGTTTGAAGGTGGAGTTACACGGCGACTAATATTTTACATACACAAATAGACATATTTTATATCTATTTGTGGATTTTATTCCATCAATAAAATAATAAAAATGAAAACAGTTTCCTAAAATACAATAAAAATGTGCAATCTGTACAAAACAGTCATAGTAACAAAGAAATCACACCTACGAAATTGGTTCACCAAATGGCACAAATTAGCCGCCGGTTAATACATATTCATCGGCAACCCTTTGCTTGTCCGTGAGTACGCGTAGTGACGACGTGCGTGCTATTAATTTACGTATGTCATTCTATTAATTCTTGCTGTATTACAGACGCCTTTAAATATCTCTTTCGCAAACGTGTCCCATCACTGGCTTCAGATCATGAAAATCACTCATAGTCAAAGTATATTTTGAGACACCTGCACGAAAAGACGGCTAGAATATGTCATTCTGTTATGAAATTCCTGCATTTACCTTCGACTCCATCATCAGATGACTCCGATGATACGTATTATATTATCATCAAAAGTATACACAACTGTTTAGTTTATAATTATTCAATAGTTACAAGTTCATACTTTAATATTCCGTTTCACAGATATATAAATACATACATGCAAGTGAAGATAATAAAAGAATTAAAAAATAGGGTTTTATTCTACGTCCACTGGACGGAACCGCGCGTACAACCGGTTATCAATAATATAGTATATCAAGTGTCGTAATGGCTTTATATTCAAGTTGCCGTTTTTAATAATATTGGCCATTTTAAATTTTAATTTTTCTGTTATGGAGACGAATTCGAAATGCAAATTAACATAAAATGCACGAACTTTCGATTTTATTAAGCGCTACTTCCGCCCAAAACCTGTCAATCGCTCCCAGTTCGTGCCTAGAGAAATTTCGCTTCAATAAATATAATATTGCGCGGAACGCCATAACGAAATATGTAATTTAAGCCTGCCAGCGATTGATCATTATTATATTTACACGCTCCGCTCGCCGTCGGCGCGCGCCCGCGCGTCGAGCGGTGCGATTGCCTTATGCTGGTGAACGCGCGAGATGCTATTTGTATTTTCCCATTCCAGCTAACCATAGAGAATGAAATTACTATTTTATTAAACAAAAGAATGTAATATATATCTTCACTTCATTCAATCGAATATTACGCGACATGTTTGCACCAACAATGATTTGGTGTAAGAACTCTCTTTATGCATTTATCAATATTTAAATTTCTTCAATATTTTGGTAACATGTAGCATTGTTTCATTAATTTCAAATTACGTAATGATATTACAAATAATGGGCGGCGATAGCTGAATAGCAATAATAGTTATAGCATTCGAAAGGTACATACAGTGGCATTACACTGGCCAACGAGCGAAGGGAACAATGAGTTTGAAATTTAAGTCAATCTAGACACGCGGTAGCGCCTCAAGCCAAGTTCAAGTTAACAGAACTGGCGAACAGCACCGTGAGTAATACTACAAGAACTATTTGGAGATACTTTTGACCCCCTCATAACTCAATAAATATTTCACATAAACATGTCAAATTTGGCTCATATATTGAGCTTTTGAGATACATATGTGCTTCAAATTTCATAAACACTCCTCAAATGGTTATATTAGATATTAACGTTCAAAAATGGTCATTTTTAACACTGACTGACCTATAAATCAAAACTCTAACCCTGTTCCAGATGATCTAGAAAGTTCAAATTTGGCATCCAGATAGGTAGTTGGGTAAACACAAAGTAATAAATCAGAAACTAGTAAAATTTAATCATTTTATTATAATTTTTCATTTAATTGATTTGTTAGGAACATTTACTTAGTGTCTTAATATAAGAATCAAAAATCAGAACTGTATTTTATAACAACTTAAAATATCATTTCTTCTTATAACTTAGGATAATATATTGAAGCCTAAGGTCTGACTTGGTTAGTTTACATATACGAATTATATTTTAGCCTTCACAAGTTCTAAAGTTGTAAGTTCTTATTTTATAATGCCGATAATTTGGCTTGCTGGTAGAAACTAGCTATCGAACATAGGGCTCTTCCATAACTGTTTTAGTAGGTACTTAATTATAATTCGTATATGAAAACTAGCCATGTCAGACCTTAGGCTTCAATATATTATCCCAAGTTATAAGAAGAAACGATATTTTAAGTTGTCATAAGATATTATATGTTGTTATAAATAAATTTCAGGACTGACCATTGAACTTGGCACCCACTTAGATCTCACTGTTTTTGTCGTTGAAGTCAACAACCAAGGCATATATCATAATATATCATAAAAATGACTGCTTCCGTGCCTCAGGGGGAAAATGAAGTCCCAACGTTAGCAACTACTGTTAGCAATCTCCATAATCCACCCTGAATCAGGTTCGAATATTTAACGTCCTGCCCTTTGATCTGAAATAAAAAAAATATGAAGTGGTACACTTCAGCAGTAGAATGATTTAAATCTTGACAATATTCTTTAAATGTATTCTTTAAATATTGTCATACAGTTTTTGAAATAGTTGATTATTTGCATTTGTTATTGACACACTTTTGCCAAATGTCCGTTATCAACGAAGCTGCAAAAAAAAAACAGGATAATACTACATGCTCCATGCAACTAAGAGTTGTCTATAGTAGACTTATGAATAAATCTCTAAAGTAACCACAGTCTCTTATGCAACAGTGGTCTTTGTAAATGTTACAGCTTGGACAAAATCCGCCTACGATGGTCAATAAGGTTGACTTGCGTGTGTGATAAATCATTAAAGTCGTATGTTGTCATCGTTATTGTCATCACAATGAAGAATATAAATCAACTGTATGTAGTCCAAATCATCCCGTTTAAATATCAAAGGGTATGATTTAATTTGTGACGCTCACCATACACCCTATATCCATCATTCCGATGCTGAGAAAAATGTACTTTTGTACGTAATTAGACTGAAAATTGTCTAATTATGTATAAATGTATAATATATAATAAAAAAGAGCCTCGTAAACGCTCAGTTCTGACTGTTTACGAAATCAAATTATGAAATAAAATTCCTCGCGATTCGATGTTCGACAAACCTTATTATACACAATCATCAAATCCAAACATGAGAGAACTAATACTCTAGAGACAATATAAACAACTAATTATCGAAAAATTATATTAAACTGTTATAAAAACCTACAAATGTTTGATGTATAAACCATATTGATATTTAGTGTTAGGCAGTTGTATAGTTTCGAGTTTCTAATCTAAGGCGATAGGTCAAATGGGATCGCATTGCTTCTGGCAAGTTCATTGAAAATTTTCCAATAATTATGTCATGAAAAAACAAGGCTGCGTTTAATGATGTTCCTTTTTGATGGTCTTTTTGAAAACTCGTCTTCGGCTAGTCGATCTCGGCCGCGGCGAGCAAATTAGTGATTGAATTGAAATCCTCAATAAAGTACGTCTTTACTTAGAAGAATGTGATAGTCGAAATACTTGCTTTATGTTATTCTGAGGCGATAGAGTTAATTTCAAAATCCTTCACGTACTTTTAAATAAATACTTGTAAGGACTTCCCGTAGAATCGAAAACCTTGTGGGATTGCATACCAAATAAATAATTCGTTGTTACATCAGCGGTGCCGATTAAACACCCCCTGTCCGAAAAAAGCGATGTCTAAACTGAGAATGGAATCCAGATCGAAATGGACTCCTCCAACTAGAGGAGCTCAGTAGTATTCAAATAGAAACAATTTAATATTGAGCATCCCAACACGACCCCAGACGCGGCGGTTAATGCCACACCGCTCGCCTAGCAGTCGCCGACTGTAGTGGAGTAGGTCGTTTCAGTGACAAGCGTCTGTCACCCGTCCACCAATTCAATTTGCTGGTTACACCC
>BGZK01004963.1:0-10609 GCA_005406025.1 Eumeta japonica | reverse complement strand
TGCCAAAATTTATTTGCTCTTGTAAGTGATTATTACAAATTTCATTGAAAAGTAAACGACAGTCTTATAATTGTTTTGAGACGGCTACCTGGACCCAAATTGAACTCATTGAGTGAATAAATTTTACTTTTGAGATCATTGCACAACTTCTCTATCGAAACATGAGATTATCACAATTGAAGCGAATAAGCAATCGAGTGCCTTTCTATCAAAAATCATGTAAAAGATTGTTCATGATAGAATGCGCAAATCGCAACAAGTAAAATATTATTAAATACATTCGATTACTAATACAAAATATGTCATCTACTCACATCTGGTTTAGGATCACCAGCAATTCTAAAGGAAATCGAAGGGATCACCAACTGCTATTTTCATTTCTGTTTCGGGTCTTGAAAGGAACAACGGTGGACGTTCATCTTTGAAACGCCCACAAACATCAACAGTTGCATGCGCTTCCATGCGACCAAACGCATTTTGAGCTCGGCAAGTGTAAGTACCCTCATTTTCTGGCTGAGCATTCATAATGGCCAGCGTATACGCGCCACGTTCATAGAATGTCTTAACATTTGGCTGGCCAGCCAATGACTGGCGTTCGCGGGAACCATTGCACTTCAATGGGTGTATTGGTTTGCATAAACTCAGCCGATATAGCAATGGTGCCACCACCACACTGATTTGATTACCCAAAGGTTGGTGTGGCTTATTGGGATCACGATGGAAGAAGCCCAAGGTCTTTTCATGGCAAAACGTTCACGTCCTTTGAAATCGACTTGATGAGTAATTTTATTTTCAGCCACCTCATTGCAACACAGGCATACAGGCCTGAATCCTTTTCAGTAGGATTGAGTATAATCAACTTGGAGTAGCCATCGGGTTGATCAATTTGCACGTATCTTTCACCAGGCATAGAATATGCCTTCATCCACTGTATTTCGGGACGCGGCTTGCCACGTACACGGCAATCCAAAACTAACTCATTCTCGTTAATAGAATAGGTGTCTGTATATTAAATTAAAAGCATTATTAATTTGATTGTTTTTTAAGAAGTTATGGTATAATTAACAAATAAACAAAACACAGTGGACAAAAATTACAACAACATTCAAACATTTAAGTGTTTTGAAAGTGAAGTAATTCGAATGTCCTGTGGGAAAGAGCAATTTTAAAAATTATATAATATTTGATAATTATTTAAAATATGGATTATCATGTATTGTTAGTTTCTATAAGAATATAGTAGTGTATTTTAGTTATAATTATTATGTTGATCGAAAAGTATTGTAATAAAATATCTAAATTGTCATATGTCGAAAGAAAATGCATGTGAAAGAAAGCAATCATACTGTATTTCGTCCTTATGCACTCACACTTTATAATTATAAAAAATCTTGAATATTGTTACACCAAAATGGCGTTAAATCATAAATTTGATATTTTGAAGCTGAGTAGTTTTAAGAATGCAAAAGAAAATACAATGCATAGAATGATTTACATCAATTTCTGCATTGTTTTTGCACCGTTTGTTTTAATTTTTTCTAACTCGAATATAAGATATCAAATTGAAATTTCTGTTCGCAGCTCTGGCAACACCTTCGAGTCATCGCTAAATAAACCCAAATCAATTTTGTTTCTGCAAACAAATTTTAATTCTTTCAACAGTGATGCTGTAAAACTTGTTAAACTGTTGAGACAAAATTGTTTTTAAATAAATTTTGCAATCCTACAGTATGAATATTAAGATACTTAGACTTAAAATACTTTTATATGGAAATAAATACCTCTAATGGACTGAATGAATGTGGCTGGCTGTGGTGCATCCTCGTAGTGTTTATAAATGCAACTGGCTATGAGTTAAACTTTCGCCGTAATCATTTGTTGGCACGACATGTGTAATGACCACTATCACTTTCTTGGGCAGCAAATATTTCCAACATTGCCTCACCGTTGTGGAATATAGTCTGATAACGATTGTCTTTAGGTAAAGGTTTATTATTCTTTAACCATTCTATGGTTATGCAATCATCATAAGCCAAACTACAACTTAAGCGCACATTTGAAAATTCGGTAACCGTGCGATCATTTAGCAAAGTACTAAACATTGGTTTTCTTTGTGTGATCGCCTGCAAATTACGACCGACTGATGATCGCATTGATATCATTTCTGCTTTTGGAGTTTCTGTACTTTCGACAATAGGTGTTTTCATATCATTGGCAAAGCCATTAGTTTGGCTTTTAGCGGCATCAGTCATTAGCTTCTTGAGATCAGCAATTTTTATAATTTTTATAATGGATTCAATTCGTTCATTTGCTTCAGCAAAGCAGGCAAAAGTTCCACAATCCGAAGGTATGGGATTGCGTATTATGAGCTTTCGTGCACCACCAATTTCTTCAATAGTACGATAGCGATTATTGGATATAGTATGATCGTCTCGCATCCATATTACCGCAGGACGTCCGTGAACACTACACGCTAATGTAATTTCACAACGGCCAGCATCAAAAGTAGCTAGAGAAATTAAATATTAATATGTTACTAGAAAGCATTTTAAGCCTTGAGTAAATTTTCTACAAGTTCCCATTTCAGCTGATTTTTAGGTGAATCAATGTCTCTATACATATGTATATAGATATGTTTTTATCAACTGACAAACTGTATATGCATATGCAGCTAAACTGAAGCTAAGCTTTTACAGCAGCAGGCTCCCTTTATTTGTGGGTGTTTTATTTTTATCTTACCTGTCACTGGACTTGAAAACTGCAGGCAGTTCTGAAGTTGCACTGTCGTAAACTGAAAGTTCACAAGAGACTCAATGGAGTTGCGATTGTTTCGTTATACATGCCTACTCCTGAATCATCGCAACGAGCATCATAAATTTCTAGACTCAAGGCTCCATTGATATTGTAGATCTTATGACGGCTGTCCTTTGTAACACGTTCGTTGTCGCGCAACCAATAAACGTTTTCGATTAGGCCAGTAACATAACAAATTAATTGAGCCTTTGTACCAGAAGCAATTATCATCGGTTTCATGGCAGATTCGATATGAAGTTTGAATTTGTTATCCTCAAACGTAGCTTTTGCGCCTGCCTTTGACCGTTATTGAGTGTATCATTAACTTTTTCAATTTTTAGTTCTTGCGCATCATGTTGACACCTGTCAGTAGCTCTTCGTTCAGTTATCTTTTTTATATAATCTGATATGTCAACAAATTTGCTAATTTTCATTTGGCCACTTTCACTTTCAGCATAACAGGTATAAAGGCCAGTATCATCTTTCGAGGGATTTTGAATAATCATTTGCCTAACGCCATCCGCAAGATCGTTGAATTTATACTTGTTGCCTTCTTCAGAGAGCAAAGTATTGTCCTTTTGCCAGTAAACGTTTGGTTTGGGATTACCGGACACTTTGCACTCCAAAATTAAATGATTTTCATGAGAATGATATGCATCTATATTTGAATTGAAATTGAAGTGATGAGACATTTAAAACGTTAAAGATGCGTATACACTGTTAGTTTTTAGTTAAAACAAGTAAAAATAGATGAAAAGTATTATAAACATACCTGCATGTTTTTAAACTTGATAGACAGGTCAAATTTGTTAACAGGCCACAGACAATGAAAGAATATTTTAGGCTTACCTTTAATGCCGACTGCAAACGTTGGGCCTACCAATTCTTCTTTGCCTGTACTATAGACAAACAATGTGCAAGAGGAAACAATTTCGTTTTCGGAACCTTTTACTCTTAGAGTATAGGTGCCACTTTGTTCTTCGGTAACTTTTATCAAATTCAACCAAGCTATACCATCTTGCATAGATAATTTGCTCGTTGGTCCAAATGCAATGGGATTGTCATTGTGGAACCAACGGGCAGTGGGATCAGGACCATCAATATTTACCATCCATTTAACATTGCTGCCCTCCTTAACAGTACGATTCGAAAGGAAATTCCTGAAGTAGACGCGTTTTCTTAGATCAGGCGGAGGGGCTACCTCACGCCTTCTGCCACCACCTTCTTCATCTTCCTTCTTTTGCGTTTCTTTTCCTTTTCCTCTTCGGTTTCTTGTGTGGGAGGCTGGCGGCCTATCTGCTCTAGATGGAGAGATAGGTCTTCTCTGTCTAGGCTGTACAGTAACCATATGCACAATTTCTGCCTTGCCTTCCCGATTCTCTGCTTGACAGACATATTTGCCACTATCGTTTTGTGTAGGATCCATAATAAACAGCTCAATGGTACCATCTTCATGCTCGGCCTGTTGATATTTTTCACTGGGTTCTATTTTAACACCATCCTTTACCCAAGTGATGGTGGGTGTGGGCAAGCCACGTACATGACAATCTAAATGTAATTCACGAATCTTGCCATGGTACGTATCTTTGATATTACGAGTAAATGTGGGTGGCACATCACCTGTACCAGGATCAGAATAAACTTCGACTCTGCAAAATGTGGAAGCCTCACCAGTTTCATCACGAGCCCAACATTTATATTCGCCAGAATCCTCCATAACAGCCGAGCTAATTTCCAACGTGCACAAACCTTCTACATAGCGGCCTCTTATCTTTTGACTGTTTTGAATTTGTTCATCGTTTTTGAACCACTTAACTTGAGGCTCTTTGGCCTCCAAGAAGCAAGATATTTTCACTTTGGAACCCTCGGCTACCACACGATCTCTTACAGCAGTAGCAAAATGTATGCCAATAACTTTTTCACGCTTCTTAAGGCTGCCAGTTTCCGAACCAGTATCGGTAGCGTATGCTGAAGCTGAAGAAGCTTCAACTTCCTCATCCTCTTTTTGGTTTACGCACACGTTTCTTGCCTTTACTACCATCATCACCTCCGATTCAGAAGCTCCGCTTTAGCATCAACCTTAGGCTTGTCTTCCTCTACATGTTTAGGTTTCAATAAATTTTATCAGCATGGAAACTCCATGAATATTATCGGCTATGTGATGCTCTTTTCCTTTGAACACAACATGGTGAGAGATTTCCGCCTTGCCAGCACTGCTTTCAGCTCTAACAATATACCGTCCGTTATCCTTTTCACTAGGACAATCTATAACCAATTCACAATTGCCATCAGCATGTTGGAAAATATGAAAACGGCCACTGCTTTCAATTTCAATGTTATCTCTAAGCCATTGGACTTGCGGCATGGGTACACCGCGTATTCCAGTCTCAAAATCAATTCATTCGAATTCAAATGATAAGTATCTGTTAAACAAATAATACAAAACGAAAAATAAATTATATTAAGCATTGCATAACAGGTTCTTTTGTTTTGTTTGCATTTCTTGTTACACAATATTATTTTACAATCACACTCTGTTTATTGTTGCTTGCTGTCTGTACGTTTTATTTTTTTTTTTTACACTCACTCACCTTTGATGGGGCGGGTGAAAACAGGTTCAACATCGGTGGAGACACTTGGAGAATAGACATGCAATTGACATGTTTGAGCAATCTTGCAAAATTCATTTTGGGCTGTAAGAGTGTATGTACCAGTATCCTCTGGCTGGCAATTCAAAATTCTATACAGGCCATGCCCTCGCGACTCATATGCGTAAACGTGGACCATATTGAAGGCCTTGATCATCTTTAGTCCATTTCATGGCTGGATTTGGTCCATCAATTACAGCTTGCAATTTCACTTTCGAGCCAACGGCCACATAACAGTTTGATAAATATGTAGTAAAATACAATTGTTGTTTAGGAGAAGGATCTGGCAAACGACTTCTTCTTTCATAGGAAACATCGCCTTCATCATCTTTTTTCTTCGATTTGGGTGGTCGACCTGCCTTATCACCTCCAGCACCAGCACCACCTCTCCTGCTACCTGCATCCGAATCGCTCATTGCGCCAGATAAAACACTAGAACGTCTGGAGCCCTGATTTACATCAACAACAACTGAATGTGAAGTTTCTTGTGTTCCTAGTTTATTTTGTGCAACGCAAGTATAATTGCCACTATCATTCGCAGTAGGTTTGTTAATGATTAGTTCACAAATACCATCCAAATGCTCAATTTGTACAATGCGATCATCTAGCACAACGGGTAATTGGTCTTTTATCCAAGTTATTTTTGGTCGTGGATTGCCACGTATCTTGGTATCGAGAATCAAATCGTTTTGTGAAGAATGATAAACATCTGATGAAATACGAAAAGTATTAAGCAGTATTTAGCAAGAGATAGCAAAATACAATTAAATGCATGTAGAAGTGACCCAAATATGTAAATTTCTTTTTTTTGGCAACTTGCTGATAAATGTGCAACAATTTTAGCAAACAGCACAACACAATTCATACACTCACATAATAAACTCTTAAACATAAGACATTTACACGAATAGATCAAACGTTCTTTTTTTTTTGCAAAACCAAAAATGAAAAAAAAAACTAATTAATCGATCAATCGATTCAGCGTTACATCTAATGGGGCTGAGATGTAAAAGTAAACGCCAATTTCGTACATGTACATATTTATACACTTAAATGTTTTCATATTAAATAGTTGTTTCACAATACAATGACACAAAATGAAATACCTCTTAGTGGTAGTGCAAAAATGGGTTCATGCTCGTCGCCTTCGGCTTGCGCAGCATATACCTTGAAATAGCAAGATGTCTCTATTTCTGGACATCGTTTCTGGCAATTAATTTGTAAACACCTGAATGTTCGGGTGTTACATCTATTAATTCGATGATTGCCTTATCACCTTCGGTATGATTTTTAGTTTTTTCGCCATATACCAACCATTTATCGTCCTTCATCCACCTGCATCCTGGATTGGGACCAATAATTGTCACCATCAATCTGACCGTGGAGCCTTCCATAGCCATTCGATCACGCAATGTGTGGCAAATTTAAGCTTTTGCTTAACTGGAACCAAAGGTTCCGGTGAGGCTCTTGGCGCTCTTTCAGCTCTTCTTTTATCAGATTCTCCTTTAGATTTCAGAGCGTCCTCCATTGCAGCCTTGGCTTTAAGCTCCTTATCTTTTTGGATGCGATCTCTGGCATGGAAAATGCCATGTACATGGAAATGACGATTCTTGGCCACTTCTACAGCATGAGTAATTTGAGCTTCGCCGCTTGAGTTAATTGCTTTGCAAGTGTAAACACCATTGTCCTTATTATTAGGCTTGTAAATCAAAAGCTTGAAGACACCATGAGCTTCTTCCAATTTAGTGAACTTAACATTTGGTTTGATTTCGAACGCTCCTCGCCACCATGTTACTACCGGTCTTGGAACACCATGAACATGAACCTCAATAGTCAATTCATCATCACGCAAATGATAATATTCTGCAAATATTAATAATTAAGTCAATGCAACAAGCACATATAATAAATAAATTGTTGTTCAACTACGCTATCTACCTTTTACTAATCTGAAAGATGGTGGTGCCGGTTCATCTTTAAACACTTCATAAATTGTCACATAACATGAAGACGTAACTTCATCATTCATGTTTGCAATAACACACTGGTATTCTCCTGAATCCAAAATTGTCGTATTTATTATATCTAATGCTAAAATATTATTGTTATTTATAATGCGATGTGTGTTATCCCTTTCCAACTGTCTGCCATCCTTAAACCACTTTACAGAAAGCTCAGGACCGCCAACGGCACAAGACAAACGAACATTTTTTCCAGCTTCTACAGTGCGATCAGATAGGAATACAATAAAGTGGGGTAAGCGTCTCTGATCACGTAGACGTTGCCATTCGGCATCGCGTTGTTTTCGCTTTTCGTACAGCCGCTATATTTACGCATTTGCAGCATGAACTCTTCGCCTTCTTCTTCGGCAATTTTTTCCAACGTTCTTCATCATCTGGATCTGGTCTAGTAAATCCTTCTGAAGCACTGCTGCTTCGTCTAGTTTCACCACCTGGCAGTTCTCCAACTTCGTCCATTTCTTCATCTTCATCAAGTTTTGACTCTTCGTCATATCTCGATTCATCGTAACGAGATCATCATCGTCTGTGCCCTCTTCGGCCTCTCTTCATCTTCTTCTTCGCCAGCTTCTTCTTCAGCTGCGGCAGCTTCAGCTTCTTCTTGAGCCCGTCTTTCAGCTTCCTCTCGTTCGCGTTCTTCCTGTTCAGCTTTTAGACGTTTCTGGCGCTCTTCAAATGTTTCTACCGGCTTTTTAGCAGCTAATTTAGCTGCTTCTTCCTCGGCCGCCTTGCAGCAGCAGCTTTAGCTTGTTCCTCCATTTGCAATGCCAATTTGCTCTTCTTTGGTGGGGGTTTTGGTCCTGGCCCCGCTGGCTGTTGTTTTTCTTCAAACATTTTTTTGCTTGCCTTTTGGCCCCCACCCATTTCAAGCTTCAAGGATAATTTTGGGCTGAGATTTTCCTTTTCTCCTTCTTGCAGCGGCCTTCTTTTCCCCGGGGCTCATCGCCTTCTTCAAAATCAACACTGTCTTCTCGATCTTTCTACCTTCCGATTCACCCGTTTCACCATCTTGTGCTTCGCCACCGCCCGCTGGACTTCCATCCTTATCAACTGACCTGCGCGGGTGCGGCCTTACCACCTAGGCTTCTTTGGGCCAACTACCTCCTCTATAATCTCCTCTTCCTCCTCTTCATATTCTCGTATTCTTCAACTACGTAGATAACCTCAACATTAGACACATCCATAACGGCAGCGCGATCAATTACAGAAAGATCAGAGGTTATGTAACGCACTGGCTTTGTGCCTCTAATGGTTCAGATATATCCATAACCAAGGCGCGATCAAACACTGCGGTATTGCAGGTTAGTAGGATTTCAAATCTCTTCCCAGCTCAAAGGAGTTTTTCCTTTTCTTCTCTTTTCAAAAGGAGTTATACTACGCCATGTTGAGGGTGTAGCACTACGTCTTAATCATATACAAGGTGAATGGGGTTTGAGAACGACCACGAATGTGTCGCACTCCGTCCACGTAAGCTTCCTGGTGTAGGAGATTTTAATTTTCGTTTCTTCTGGGCTGGCACCTGCAATGTATCCTGAGCAGGTGCGGCCTCAGCTCTTCTGAACCACGACCATCAGCTGCTACAGCTTCACCCTCTGTTTCACCCATTGTTGTAATTAGACACTCTTCAAATAAAGGATTTCGAGGTCACGCAACTTATTATTAATAATTTTATAACAATTTTTCGATTTTCTTTTTGTGGTTTCTTTTTTTTTATTTATATAAATCTGTTTTCGTCGTTTCGGCTGTTAATCAACTTTGTTCGTTAAATTTTAAATATTATATTTATTTATTAAGGACGTGATCGGCGATCGGCCCGTTCGTGGCGACGTGTTTAATTCGACTGTTCCGAACGAACTGAAACAACCGTACGCTTCGAAAATTTAATTTCAAATGATCTGCGAATGATCTGTTCTAATTGAATTAGCTGCCAAGAATCTATAATTAATTTATTGTCATGGACTCGGCGACAATTTATCAAACTTAATTTTTTTTTCGTTTTCTTACTTTATTTACATGAAGGTAAATTGTATTTCTATTTACAAAATTTCAAATTCTTTCGTAGTGAAACGCATTCAAACAAAATAATGTATCAATAAAAATATTTCATTTATTGCGAAAAATGAACTTGACCTTAAAATACGTTTTCAAAATTATAAAACAGAATAAAATTTCTTAGTCAAATGATTTCTCCTCCACCTGTTAAAATCCATGAACTTATTTTAGAATTTTGTAATTTTGTCTGATGTAAGCTTGAACGTAAATGTGTTTGTATTTTTATTTGTGTTGTGTTAGTAATAAAATCAATACACGTACATATGTATATAGTGTGAGTACAAGAACAAAAATTAAAGAAATCAATAAAATCAAAGATTTTATTTTTGTAAAGAGAAAGAAAAAAAGAAATGATTAGTAATTTCCTATTTATCTTAAAATAATTAAATATATCTATTAATGAAAATAAAGTTAAGAAAAAAAGCTAGATACTCACTCACACACAATATTTTAATTTAAGGCAGTACTACTATATACAAACCTGGCATACCCTACAACTCAAATTTAGTGCAGAATAAGTGCCTTTAAGCAAGTTGTGCATGTACGTTGCGAATATTCGTTTGAGTTTCAAGTAGGGCAATATTAAAATTTAATTAAAAGCAATAGAAACAAACTTAAATAAACATCAATTAATCAATTAGCATACCTCTGATATTACGAGTGAATATTGGCGGGTTCCAAACTTATTCGTAGGTATATCATACAGTGTCACGAGGCAACTAGTCTCCACTTCGCCGTTTCTATTAGAGGCAACACATCTGTACACAGCTGCATCGTGCAAATCGGCTGATTTTATTTCCAAACTAGATAGACCGTCCTTCTGGGTTATTTTGAATTTTGTGCAGTTTTCACTAGCAACATTTTCCTTATACCAACGAATAGTCAAATCATTGCCTGATATGCCACATGTCAGTTTAATATCACTTCCTACTGATGAATTGCGATTGGTAAGTTTAACATCCAAACTGGGCATTCGCTTGGCACTGCGTTGTTCTTTAAGGTCTGCATACTCGTTGGGCTTTTTAGCTTTTTCCTCATTACTTTGACGTTTATATTCACTCTTTTCTATCTTATCTTCAACATTTTCTGAACTAATTT
>BGZK01004962.1:0-10610 GCA_005406025.1 Eumeta japonica | reverse complement strand
GTCATGTGCGGTCGTTTGACAATCCCCACAGAATGACGTTCACCCGGCTAAAGTTGCATTTGACCTTTTTAATGGTCTGTGGCTTTGTGAAGCTTTATAATCGACTTTTGTGGTTTTTTCAATTTTGTTGCGACTTTTGTGCCTTTTCTGCAAGTTTCTCACAAAAACTAATTTGCAGTAAATCATGCATTTCATTATCATTTTTAATAAAAAGATTGTCAAAAAAATTTCCTGAAAATTTAAAAACAGATTCTTATTAATGTGGCTATTTTTTATCCATTCTTTGCAAACATGTTGCAAACAATTTATTCAAGAAATTTCTCGAAAAGTTTCACTTAAACTGTGCTCGTTCCTGTATTTCTCGATTTGTGAGAAAAAAGTGTGTCTGTAACTTAATGCGAAAACAGCCAGTATTAATTCTGGAATAGTGGAATATTTCCAGTATTGAAAAGTCAAATAAAAATGATATGTCAAAACTGTTCCTATTTGTATTTGCCGTTTTGCCTGAGTCTTCCATCTTTTTAGTCCACAAAGCATTTTGTTGAAGTTTGCATTTATAGTGTTGACTAAATCTACTACCGCTTTAGTCTCCTTAATGTTTTGTTTTTATATAAATAATTTTTGTTAAAATTTTTCATTGATATTTGAAATGAAAATGTATTTTGTTAATATACATACATATGTACCTATTATAAGCTATCAATGCACACGGACATAACAAAATAAACAAAATTTGTAAATTTGTTTATTCTCACATCGTTTTTAAATGCGAGTTATTTTGATTGTTCTTGCGGAAAACTTCTCGCATGTCTTGCATTGACACACTTTTACTCACATATTTCCAATAAGTGTTGGAAAAACTATAATGACAAATAGTTCCCACATGCTGACGATATAGAAACACTTGTGGGAGAAAATTACTTTTTGTTTCAATTTACATTGTTGTTCTTTCAATTCCCTTGTTGCATGGGAAAAAATTTCACGATGCGAGAAATACAGAAACGAGAATTGTTTTAGTAAAAAAAAAATTTTAAATAAAAAGATTGTGATTTCAAGTCTTGTATCATTCGTGAATGAATTAATTCAACTGAATGATTCTTTCAAGTGAAAGAATGAAATATTTCAGTAATTCATTTCAATATCTTTCACCTGTCAATTTAAACTTTTGTTTTAATTCCTTCTTCTAATTTTGAGACTACAATTTTGTGTCTATAATTTGAAGAAAAATTCAATATTTGCACTGCTTTTATATTATAAATAATCTTTTTTATCACTGTACCGTATCATTTTATTTAATTTTAATAAGCATAAGTTACATTTTTTAATATTTCAACAATACTTCTTTCTCTATGCTTTTGGCATCCATTGTAAATAAAACATTTTCATTCATTCTGAAACATATGAATGTATGTCATATTCATAAAGGTGAAAGATGAAAGAAGAGAATGAATTAATTCAGTGTTTCTTTCTGAAAGAGAAAGAATGATTCACACATATAAAAGATTCTTCCCTACACTAGCGGTTTTGCAGTGATTTTTTTACTAAATACGTTTTACTCGCCGAGTCAATGAAAATGACATTGTAAAACATGGACAGGTATGTGAATATATTGTTTTAGTTCTAAAAATAAAGTTTTTTCAATGGAAATTATGTAAAAGACTTACTTTTGTGCGATTAAAAACAAGTCCACGGTAACCCTGATCCCTTATATAAAGCCCAAGGCGAAGTTTCTGGAATCGAGAAGTGTGAAACAAAAAATTCCATCGTTTCTCGACTAGTAGAAAATGGCGTTTCTGTATGTGCCATCAAGAACAGGCAGCAATAATTACGCTTTATTGGAAATTTCCATTGAGCGACTATCAAAAGGTAAACAATGACAAACAAGCAGGAAGAAGAAGCTAAGGAAAAAATTCTAACACTGCAGTTACACGACCAAGTTTTGCTATCAAGATTTATACATGTACTGCTTGTCAAAATGCACAAAATTGACAGCTGTGGCATAGGCTGCACTCAATTTCATATCAATATTGTATCAAGATGGCGTCACGAAGAAAACTAAAAATGTTAATTTCATTAAAATTATTAGAAATAAGAACTTCGTGGCTTATATCAAGTTACAATCAAGAAAACAGCTGACGCCATTTTTTTCCGCTTTGCTTATAAATACATACTATTTTGGCTTTCTTAATTTTTTTCTATTTTAGTTTTTGCTGTCTTTTTCAAAATAAATAATAAAAAAGTGATAAACATCCCTACAAGAACAATGACGGTCATTTGACCGGTCAAAAGACCAACATTAATGACGAAATTTCCATCATCGCGTAGAACAAAGTTTCTATCATTTTATTAAGGCTAATGTGAGAAAAATGACCGAAACTTTTGTGTACATGTGACTTTGCGTTCTTTTCTAACTCATACAGTTTGGCGTCCAAAGAATATATAGCCGAACTGCTCAGTCTAGGCAGTGATGACAAAAAATGTATCACTACTGTTGTTTACTTCTCAGCGCTGATACAAGACTAGTCACAGCTGACCAGTAAAGGATGATGAATTATTGGTCATTGCTGACTGACGTAGTATTGTTTACTAGTCAGCGCTGATGCAAAATTAGTCACAGCTAACCATTACAGGCTGATGAATTATTGGTCATTGCTGACTAGTCAGCTGGCTGCAAATAAAACACAATGTATTTACTTTTAGTTATTATATTTTATTTACATACATAACTAAAATATATTTGTATAAAAAAAATAAATAAATAAATAACAGCAACAAAAAAAAACTTCAAAGTAACACATTAGGGGCTTGCTCGTTCACAATTAAAAAGAAATTAATATCGATATCATTCTTTAATTCAAATTTTGTAGGTATACAAACTAAATAATAGCAACAAAAAACTTTCAAGTAACACATTAAGTAAAAAACGAAATCAATAAATAAATAAATAACAGCAACAAAAAAAAACTTCCACGTAAATAAATAAATAATAGCAACAAAAAAAAATAATAGCACAGTATGTATATAAATGCAAGAGTAGCTATTGCATTGATATGTTTTTCGTTTAGTTTAGTGTAGAGTAAATAAATGCTAAAACATTTTGCAAATGTAATGATGCAATACCATTTGCACAAGATTGTGAATAGGGTCTATATGTAAAACTATTAAACAAAAATGTTGTCACACAACTATTTATTAGCGTTGATGTACCGTTTTTGTTTGACGCGATGGTGCGCCCGATCAACCGCCCTTTTAATATTTTGTTGGAGTTCTAAAGTGCCCTGGTTTGCAAATACATCTGCAAATTAAAAAAAAACATTAAGAATATAAAATAAAGAAAACTATACGGAAATTACTTTTAATAACTGTTTTAAACAATAGGAGGCTTCCCAGGGGAAGCTTGTCCCACCTCCCATCCCAATTATATTTTTCAAGGAGGTCATCCGTGAATATTGCACGGATGACAGGACCAGCATCTTCGGAAACGCCTTTAATTTTATTAACATAACAAATCTATAAAGAAAAGAAAATTATTTATATAATTTTTGTATAATTAAAATACTGCATTTGTATTACCATTGCCTGGGCGAAATCTTCAGACTCCAGCTTTTCCTCCAATTCCTTGATGGCCACTACGGTTCGCAGAGGAAGCATTGCAGCGATTTTATCTGTGGCGCTGTCGCTTGTTTCGCCAGTCAAGCGACCTAGCGACTTCTGCGCTCTTTGAGCAGCCACCTTACACTCCATTATCAGTTTGGATTGCGCCATCATTTCTGCCTTTGAAACAATCTGTTAACGAAAAATTTGTATATGAAAAATGTTATATTTACAATTTACTTTATTTACTTACATCAGAATTAATTTTCGCCAACGTGTTGGCCAGTTGCTCTTGATTGGCATTGAGAACCCCTTGGCCATTGCTGAGTGTCAGTTGATTTTTTAAAATAGTTTCCTGATTGGCCTCCAATTTTTCGATTTGAACCATCAACGTTTTTTGGCCTTCAATTAGTTGGTTCAAGAGAGCACCTAAAATTAAAACATTAATACAACGGCCTTATTCATAAACGATCATTAAAGTTATACAAAATTCGTTTACTAAACCAACATTAAATTTAACAATAGTTTTGAATAAGGTGGTAAATTACTAACTTATATTTGCTGGATCGAAAGCAATATTTGATGGTTCACAGCTAAGCATGTATGTGCCTCTCGGCAATGCATCTTGACCTGGGGCTAGTGTGCCACTGCACTCTTCAGCAGATTCGAAAATATTTCCTGAAATATCCATTTAAATTTTTTATTAGTATGTACTATCATCATTATTATATTACAATATACATACATATTATTATATTATTTTTATATATTATTATGTTTAAGTAGAGAATTCATGAAAAAGGTGGTGTAAAATTGGTATGAGCAGAAACTTATTATCATAAGGAATGGAGAAATATTTGTAAGATATATCTTCCCTTCTAATTGATATGCTTTCAGTACCTAAGTTACTTGCAACAACTATACCTAGTGCACTAAAAGACTGGAAGGGTTGTTCGAAAAAGTTTTCGGTTTTTCGGAAAACTTTGCAAATGTATTCTTCAGATGCATTTATTTCGCTTATTACCTTTATGGGTCTAAATTGTTGCTGAAACAAAAGCTATCTTTATCTTTTCTGTAATTTATAGAAAAGCTTCCCAACCTAAAAACATTTAGAGATTCGGATTTCAAAGCTTCCCTTTCTTCGAGCCTACGACATATTTGCTGCAAAATTTGGTTTGGTTTTTTGACAATTTTCTTGATATATTGCATATAATTTTCAAATTTATATGCCGAAAAAGAATCTAGCGGCCCAAACTGTTTGACACAATCAGGTAGGTGAAGTAAACAATGGACATTAAAACTGATTAGCTCATCACCGTATAATATAGCGAAATAATTGACAAAATCTTCCAAAATCTTTTGGCAAATATTGGCTTGCATTCTATGCGACTTTTCGTTGGACAAAAGCCTGATAGCACTATGAAATAGTAAAAAATGGTAATATTGGTCACCAGATACACAATCTTTTAAAATGAAAATGCCCGTGTATAACAAAAACTGCCTAAACTCAGTAGATTTCCAATTACTGAGTTCATCTAAACTCCTAGGTGTACGGCAAAATTCTGATGGGACATATTTAACGATAAAATTAAGTTTTTCATTAATTTTACCCATGTTTGATTTAGAAATCAAAAGTTTCAACAATTTCTTTGTAACACCTAAATCAACCAGATGCATACTATCTATTGGAAACTGCGAAACCATTTTAAAACCTGATTCTTCTAAAACACTTTTTGATTTTGAAATCTTCCCGGTGGTGAGCAGAATCGGACCTCGAAGCAAAAGTTTCATCCGTTCTTAGTAGGCCAGCTTCTTTCGAAAACATACCCGTTTTTCTTTGTACATCCCGACTTGGCAACATTTAGAGCAACTATTCTTCCCATTATGAGACATCACACCTGTAACAAATGCCCTAGCTGGAGAATCACAAACAAATAAACGAACACTGAACTTAGTAGGTTTTGTTTTGGATCCAACCTTCACACCATTTGCCTTAAGCACCTCACTTCTGCACAAAAATCTTTCATAAAAGCATCCAAATTTTTTGGCTTCGTAAAGCCTGAAAAACAAGCAATCATGAATGGGTTTACGTTCGGAAAGCCTACGATAGATCCAAGAATAGGCCATAGCACCCTGTTTGAACTTTTGAATATTTTTAAACCATCAATTCCGACATCTATTGAAATTTCCTCTTTTTCACTTAAGTAGTCAAATGTCCCTGAAAGAAAATACTTTTGTATGCCCAAATATACAAATTCTCCGTCAGGAATTGAATACACATCAACATTTTCCCTGCTAGTACCCAATAAAGTTTTGGCAGATAATGGTAGATCTTCTACACCTACTCTTTTAAAGTGTGCAACAAATCTTGCAACGCGCTTTGAGAAATATTGTTCCTAACAGCCCATGCTTTTATCTCCTCACATTTATTGACATTTTTTCAGCTTCAAAAGAGAATTCATCATCTGTCTCGATATGTATATTGTCATCCGATTCTGAGAATGTGGATGCTACTTCAGCAATAGCAATTGGGACCTTTTCTAATTTGGTTGGATATTCTCTACTGCCACTCTGCTCAATTAATCTTTTATATTTCTGGACATTACTTTCGTATGCCCTTTTTTCTTTTGAGAGGCAGTTTTCCAAATATCGTTTACTCATTTTGCGAAACCTAAATAGAATGGGCCTAACAAAACCACTCAAACGATTTATATATAAAAAAGGGCCAAGCAGGAATTAAATATATTCAATTATAATTTTAAATTTTCTATATACATATGTAATATGTATTTAAATTTTTATAATGATAAAAAATACTTATCTTATATTTGTTAAATATTTAAATAATTTATTCACTTCACTCTTTTTCTATATTTTGGTTTCTTTTTTCTAATTATTATTAATATATCTTTTATTGTTTTATATATTGTATATATATTTCTTTAGAAAGTTCTTTTTTTTGTTTTCTTTATCCAAATTTCACTTATTTTGTTAAAAATTAAGTTTTATTAATAAATACACTTTTCACTTCTATGGACGCCACAAAAAATTTTTCTAGAATCACAAAATTTCAACGTCAAAAAATGTCAAAAATGCAACTCTTCGTCAAGAATGATGGAAATTCCTTCAAGAATGACAGTCATATGTTCTGTCAATTTATAACTCGGTCATCAATGATGAATATTTCTTCATCAATGGCAGCCATATGTTCTGTCAAGTTATAAATGTATTAGTAAATAGTTTTTGTGTGTATTAGTTTCGGTCATTCATTTCTTGTAGGATAACTTTAAAACACAAAAATAATTTTGTGAACAAAATAATAAATATAATGATGTGCTTCGATTCATACAATTATACAGAAGCCACGATTTCTAATAATTTTAATGAAATTAACATTTTTAGTTTTCTTCGTGACGCCATCTTGATACAATATTGATATGAAATTGAGTGCAGCCTGCGCCACAGCTGTCAATTTTGTGAATTTTGACAAGCATTACATGTAAACATCTTGATAGCAAACTTGGTCGTGTAACTGCAGTGTTAAGCATTAAACACATTCGACACAGCAGGCTACACGAACACTGTATATAAATAGAATACACACATTATGGTAACAAATATTTTGACGACAGCATGGCAACACGACTACACGACCACCGTTGTAGCTGTCGTCAACTTAGATCTATTTCTTTTTTCTTGGCGACAAAAAAGTAAGTGATGCCAATATATCAGAAAATATTAAATATATAAGTGCTTAAAAAAAGGAAATAATACAGTATTTTATTATATACATATATGTATGTATTCAAAATGTGTTAATATTACTTTATTTAATAATAATAAATATATTATAAATTAAGTTAATATACAAATATATTTACGTTTCCATTTGCTGGTACGGAAAAGAAGAATTGTTAGAAAAAGTTATTCACGAAGTGGGAAATCTCCTAAAAGTCAAAATGGAGGATTTAGGAAATTTTCGTCAAAAATAACATTAAATAATTATTTAGAATTGTGTGTGTTATTTAAAAACAAAAAAATTTATTTATTAGTAACGACATTTAAAATTCACAAGCCACAAGAAATCAACTGTCAAAAATTCCGTGACCAAACACACCAGAACTTTCTAGTTTGTTCTATGATATTTAGAAATTAATATATATATATGAATTTATAAAAGTAAAATAGTACTTTAGGTCAGTTTTGATATAATATATTACGATGCACTCGGGAAAACGTCCATCAAATCATAAAGCTCTAAAACGTAAATTTTAAAATTTTATATTTATAAAGAGTTAAATACACAGCTTTGTATACATACACATTTATTTTATGAAATTAATTCAGAAAGATTCAAGAGATTCACCATGCAAGTACATAAAGAAGAAAAAATACCACTCTAGGTATTGTTTACGCTCAGTTGCTTTTTTGTTAGTTTTCTATATTTGTTTATGTTTCGTTTTAGTTTATATTCAGTAAAATTGCTATAAAGCACACCAACAATTTGGTAACATAGTACCTTAAAACTCCACGCGTCCCTTAAATGAACTGAGAATAAAGTTGTAATGCAAACAAATACAATTGTTTTTTCAATATTTGTTTAAATCGTTGTAAAATATTCAACTTTGAAGCTCCACTTAACCTAATAGGCGTGACAGTTCCCAAAATGTATATGCATATAAGCACATTCATAAAAATTTTCATTAATTCCAAATGCATTTTAAGTCAAATATTTCCTATAAATTTTACTAAAATTGATTTCAAATACTTTTACTTTTATGAATATACACAATAGTTGTTTTATTCTATTTTAATTTTATTGAAAAATAAATTTTTCTCCACTAAGCAATAATACATAATTCTAATTTTCAAACGAAAACCGCTGAAATAAAACGAAGTGGCATTACTGAATTATAATAAACAGCTGTTTATGTCGCCTTGCCGCCGCCGCTTCCAAAATAATTAGTAGCTGACTTTTTACAAAATGTTACTGGCTACATTTGTGTTTGTGTTCGTGCAGGCTGCTGTCGAATGTGTTTTAGTGCTTTAGCCACGCTTTGTTAGGCTACAACTATCAAAAATAATGGCAACGCCTGCGGAGCTGTCATTTTGAAAGGGCGTGTCTACACCGTTTTGACCACCGTTGTAGCTGCCGTCAACTTAGATCTAATTCTATTTTTTTGGCTCAACACAAATTAGTATTTTAATTTCATCAAAAGTTATGTAAACGATTGTTTTAGAACATTATATTTTGGTATAAAGTTTATATGTGAACATAGATTTGAGTTGGTTAAAAAATCCGTGTGATAATGATGGTGAATTTCTTGCCTCCAAAATAATTATTATGTCGCTGACTTTTGGCCAAATGTATTGCTACTGTGGTCGTGTAGTCTGTTGTGTCGAATGTGTTTGCTTTTAAAAGTGCCATTTTAAAGAAGAAAATACACAAAAATAGTATCAAAATAAATAGTAAAATATTTATAACCAATTGATAAATTATTATATCTATTTTAACATATATTTTGTTCAGTATGCTATCAGCGCTGCCTTCATTTTAAAAAAATGACAAAAACCAAGAAGTTATTATAAGAGAATCTGAAAGTGCTTTTTCCTGAAGAAATAGCGAAAATCACAATAAATAGGAAACAAATTATAATGAATTAATAAATTGTCATCATATCCAACAAAAATATTTACGTCAAAATGGCGCGAAATTTCGTAAACAAAGTATGAAATTTTGACAGCCTGAGAGTAGAAAACGCATAAGAAGAAGACTGTCAGCTGAACTGTTAAGTTTACCTTATAGTGAAATTTGGCGCCAAACATTTTAATTTTCAGCATCGACCCATACATGGAATAAGATGCAAATAAAAGAACTTTTATGCCCAAAACGTTATTTTTGGCGCGCTATATAAAAATACTTTCAATTTTAAATAAAAATCGATAATACGAATCCGTTTGCAACCTAATCTTTGTAATAAATTCGCCTTGGTTTTAAACATTATAATGCAATCAATAAATTAATAATCATTGATTTCTTTAAAATTAAACTTTAAAAAATTATTAAATAAAGCATTAAAAACAGCAAGAAGAACTTTTAATGCCAAAAATATGTAGAGTTAAGATTGATTATCCCAGTAAAAATTCAACAACAATCTAACTGTAGCTCATCTTCTGCCGCAAAACCGATTGTATATGATATCCAGTAGTGCGATTCTGTATCCAATTTTAACAATACTTGTTATTGTTAAAAATAATAACAACTGAATTGGCGATTTTGCTATTCTGTAGCCAGATATTTAACAACACTTGTTATCGTGTTGTTATTAGAGTCAGCTGTTGTTGTTAATAAACAACAAAGTGATTGTAGTAGTTTAATTTCGTTAGAGAAAACAACATAAAATTTTATTATATTTGTATATTAAATAAAGTTTTTTGAAAAATAAATAAAATTTGTGAAATGGCATTTGAATATTTAGGGTATAGTTTGTCAACACAAGAGCAGCAAAGCAGTTTGAGTGTAAGTCGCCGTTTACTACGAGAGGATAATCCTTTTGATCTGCCAATCACGGAGTTCGAAAACTTTATCGTTTAACTCCGGAACTACGTTTCCTAATATCACAAAATGCTTAAAATATATAAAATGTAAATTGCTCGTAGCTTGGCGGAAAATTTTTCAATTCTTCTTGCACTTTTCGTTATTTTTTGACATATGTTTACCAGTTGCCACTAGACTTACATTTTTCTCGATGTTGTTAATTATAGAGTTAGAGAATAGCAAAATCGTTACTGCAAACAACAAAATAAATTGACAACATAACAATCTCTATTATTGTTAAAAGTTACAGAATCGCACTACTGATCAATTCATAGGTATCATTTGAATTGATTTTAGCACACAAATCTAATGGTATATCATAATTTTCAAGACAATAGTTTTATCGAAATTGACCATATATGATATGACTTACATTGGTTACGATTGGGTTTTACTTATCAATTTTAATGCATTCTCT
>BGZK01004961.1:0-10620 GCA_005406025.1 Eumeta japonica | reverse complement strand
TTTATTAAGATCTTAGGTACATTTTTGTAGTTAATTATATTTTGAATTTTGAACGGTTACCTATGGGCCTAAACAGGGGAAAAGGGGTAAAAAACGATTTTTATAGGTTTATTTACGATTTTGACCTCGAACATGAATTTTATTTTATTTTATATGTTCACAACTTTTGTTCTTAAGGATAAGGGCTACAACTTTGCTTTAGAAAGTAAATCAAAATTCCGAACGATTTGTGTGATATGAGCCTTAGAAAATGATCAGTTTTGCCAAGTATGCCACTAAAGCCCCAAATTTTCGAGCCTTTTTTTAAATTGCATGATTTTGGGCAAAACAAAAAACACGTGCCTCTTTTTTTTAACCTTTATCACGTAGTCACTTTCTCATTCCGTATGTAACGCAGTGAAATATTCATCTGAGAGTCCATATATTATATATATACGTATATTCTTGATCAATGATAAAACTAAAACGATTTGCATGCCCGTCCATTCGTCCGTCTGTCTGTGGAAAACATGATACAGTGTAAACAAAAAGTGCTAGAACCTAGAAATTTGATGTATATAAATTTTAAACAATAGCACAAGAGTTAAATTAGAAAAGGGATGAAAGAGTTCCCGAGAAGAATTAAAACAACCTCTGAAAACAGGATATACATATAAATTTATATATTTTAAAGTAATTTTGTTGATCTAGAATTTTAAGTCAAAATGTATAAGTGAGTGGTTTAAACGTCACTACAAAAGTGCATAGTTGTCACCAGTCCGAGTTCGAGACCGGATTGCTGATGGTTATCGTGGTGGATATGAAACAGCTGGCTGTCCTCTAGCTAATGTCAAAAAAAAATTTTACTTTTTTTTGTATTCTTTAACAATAATTAATCACAAGCAATAATTTAGAAATGAATTTAAGCCAGACAAAGGCATATAAAATTATGAAAAAAAAATATTTGTTTGAAAACAGTCCATATATAGCCGAGATATTTATTTAGTGAATACCGATTTCCTAAGCAGTCGTATTTAAAGCATTTTATGGTGAAGCAAGTAAGAACGTTATATTCGGCCGGGTCGAATCTGTCATACCATCCAACTATTAAAACATCAACAGAATAAAATAAAATTCCACTGCAGCTGACCAGTTTTATCATCACATCTACTTCTTTACAAAAAACCCCACTTCGTTTACAGGTCGAATTTATTAAGAAATTGGGTTTCGTTGATATTTTCTGATTTATTTGACCTCACAAATTTGAGGGTTGACAAATCTCTATTTCTTGAGCTTGAGCCTTAAAGAAATAGGAGGATTTGTCGAAAAGAAATTGGGCTCTGCTATATCTCGGTCGGATATATGCGGGTCAATATCAAAAAATTTCATGAATTTAATTTTAAAAATTTTAAATGGCCAGAGTTTATTATTTTATTTGAGAAATCGGTTTTCCCTATAACTCGGCTATATATGGACCGATGTCAAAACATTTCATAAATCACATTTTAAATACCTGGATTTTATTCCTTCACTTGCTTTTTTTTATCAAACACGTTCTGGTTCACTTTGAAGTCCGACTTCTTAAGAAATCGTGTTTCGCGAGATATATCTCGGGTATATGTGAGCCGATATCGAAAAATTTTTATAAATTTTAAATAGTCAGATTTATTACT
Organism: Eumeta japonica; assembly: GCA_005406025.1. Lineage (NCBI taxonomy): Eukaryota > Metazoa > Arthropoda > Insecta > Lepidoptera > Psychidae > Eumeta > Eumeta japonica. The sequence goes on along the minus strand of BGZK01004961.1, from coordinate 8,968 downwards.
TGAAATTTTTATAAAAAATAGGCGTTAAAGATCCGACTTCTTGACAAATCGGTTTTCGCTATGTCTCGGCTATATATGGACCGACATCAAAAAATTTTTAAAATGAATTTTAAATGGTCAGATTTAATTACTTCACTAACTTCTTTCATTAAATAACATTCTAGTTGGCTTACAGGTCCGACTTCTTGAGAAATCGGTTTTAGGTATATCTCGGCTTTATATTTGGCCGATATGGCAAAGCTTTATAGCTTTCATTTTAAATGCCTGGATTTAATTATTTCATTCGGTTACGGTTCTTGACAATTCGGTTTTAGCTGTATCTCGGCTCTATATGGGCCGATGTGGAAAAGTTTTATAGTTTTAATTTTAAATGCTTACTTTACTTTTTTTCACCAAATAACGTTATAGTTCGGTTACAGATCAGACTTCTTGACAAATCGGTTTTAGGTATATCTCGGCTATAAGTGGACCTTGGGTGAAAACTTTTCTAAATTTAGTTTTAAATGGCTAGACCTAGCCACCCTATTACTTTCTTTATAGCAAACGGTTCTGGTTCGCTTACAGGATCGATTTCTTTAGAAATCTGTTTTGCTTATATCTTGGCTATAATATTGACCCATTTTCAAAAATTTTTTAAAATTTAATATAAGATGGCTGAGTTTTATTATTTTACTATTTTTCACCAAAAACTGTTTTAGTTCGCTTACAGACCCGATTTCTTGCGAAATCGGTTTTCCTATAACTCGGCTATATGTGGGCCGATGTTGAATTTCTTTTTTAATGTTTAGCTGTAAACCCTAGACATCGAGCCCCAATTGGTAAAGAAAGGTGTCGTTTCCTCAGCAAAATTACAAAAATACATAAGTTGTTTATCAGGGTTTCGTTTTATCCTGGTCCGATATCGACCATTTCCGAATTTCGAATCTCATCGTTTGGCATCTGGTTAGTCCAAATTTTAGGGTCTAGCTCTTTTGTTTGGACTATAGCAGGTTTTACCACTCAAACAGATCAAGAATATATGTATATAATTTATTTTTTCACTGCATGGAATGACAAAGTGAACATACCCACCATTTTTTGGCTGGAGAGTATAAAAAGTATATATAAAAGTTCTAAAATATATAGATATATAGTCTGTCACAAACCTATACTTATTAATACATATGTACATATTTACTCTTAATATTGTATATGAAGTGCATAAAAGTTTTGTTTCATTTTACATACCTTATGAACATTCTCGACTAAACGTTTGCACACAGGACCAGCCTGTGATGGAAACATGGGATAACCTTCCGATTGTAATGGGCCATTGGGCCGGGCAGCTAATTTTGGTGGTCCCCTACAAATAACATCTGTGATGGCTGAGGCTAATGTGGGTGTAACAAGACCTCCTAAGATATGAGTATCCGCAGACGGTTGCTGAATGGCTGGCAAAGAGGAAATCATTGTTGTATTATTTGGATCAGCAGTTATGCCACTTGTTTGTGTTACACCGGCCAGACTACTGTTGGATAAGCCAGCTAGCGGTGGTGGTGTTGTCATGCTTAAAGGATTTGATGTGGATGTAGTTATGCTGGTAGCCACTGGTGTTGTAGAGAGTAGTGATGATGTGTTTGATGTTGTAAGCGTTGCTAAAATGGGCGATGATGGTGTAACAGTTATTGGAGAATTTCTGACAGTGGTAGATGTGGTTGGTGAAATTGTGGTTGATGGTTTTGCTTGTACCATATGCGACGCCGTTGCCGAAGAACTGACTGACGCGCCGGAAACGGCAAATGTAGCAGGCGAATTGCGGGCTGTTGTAGTGCTGGGCGCTAAAGAGGATGGCATTGTCTTGGAGACTGCAGTCAGTGGTGGCACTGGTATACTACCAATAATAATTGTGCCCGAAGATGTAGATGTACGATTAATAGACATACTATCCACTGGGATGGTTACCATTGTGTTTTTAGCAATTGCTCTTTTATGTTCTAAATGTTGAGTGGTCGTTGTTGGCGGTGACATTTGAGTTATTGTGCTGTTTTGTTGCTGATTACTTGGCCGCAATTTCTCTACAGGCGGAGAATGTTGTGGAAATGATTTTTTAGCTCTGGGCTGTGCATCATTTTGTTGGAATGACTTGGTGTTGTTGGCTAACGAGACTTTGGGAAATGCTGATGCCGGCAAGGGACCATATGGAACACCTTTGAGGGAAGTTCGTTTAGAACAAATGCCGCTCAAATTGTTGCTGCTGTTGGTGGAGCCACCATTATTATTATTATTGCTATTTGAATTATTGCTATAAACAAAATATTGTGATGAATTATTTTTGTTTGGCAATTTTTGTATTGTTGTATCTCCCACAACACGAACATCAACGGCTGGAGAATTTGCCGTTAGTCTCTCAATATTAATGCCTTGACTGTCGTTGTTTAATTTAATTTTAAACTCTTTGTATTGACTTGGCTAGCAGAAGCGTTATCTGGCTTGCATTTTGCTTTCTTCTTCATCGGAAAAACTTCTTGTTTTACCTGAGCGGTTGCTATTAGTTCGTCAAAATTTTCACTTTCCGCTGTAGATATTTGTTTTTCTGTGGCATTGACGACCTCCCCAGATTTGTCATTATTACTTTCACTGTTATGATTTTCGGTCGAAGAGATATTTACAGAATTTAGCGTCATTTTTTGTGAGTTTTCTCATTACCCTCAGTTGTTGACGCAGTAGTCTCTTTGTGAGCACATTTTTCATTTTGTTGCTTTTCGGTGTCCTCCCATTATCGGACACAACTTCCTTCTTGACTTCCACAAACGGCACAAGACCTTTTAAAATATTGTTAACTTTTAAATTTTCCTGTGCTTTTGCATCTATAGCATTTTGTCCATTTTCTCGTTCTTGTTTATCTTTGAAGTTTTCAGTTTGCTTTTCCTTGGAAGTGTTTATTAAAGTATCTGGTCTGTTTGTGCTGGTATTGGGAGAATCTTTATCAATTTTCTTAATGTTAAGCCCTTGTTTATGCTGAACTATATTTTCCATTACTTTTTATGTATCGTTGGCCTTTTCATTTGTTGTATCATTGCTGACAGATTCTTGAGTATCAGATAATTGTTTTGCAGTTGCAGCAGTTCCCTTTTCATTTGTTGCACTCAAAGTCTTAGAATGTGATTCTTTATTGGTCGTTGATGCATGATCTTTTGCCACAGTTGTCTTAATTGTCATGATGGGAATTTTTAGTTCTAATTTAGTGTGTTTAGCTTTAGGTTTGTCAATTAATTGATTTCTAATTTGCGCTTCATACTCAAATGTGTTGAATCTTCCTCACACATTGATGTTCTATTTTGTCATTTTAGGTAAAGGTAGTTCGACAGTCTCATCGCCGTTTACTTTCTTGGTATCGCCATTAACTGATTTACGTTTTAATATCACGGTGCTTAATTTTGAAAAGTTGTTATCTTCTGCGGCAACTTTGGAAATGACTTCATATTTTGCTGGCAGTGTTTCGATATCATCGGCTTTATTGGACGATTCATTGCTATCGCTGCTCAGCTTCTTTTTTTTGCTCTCGTTTTCGAGGGACTGACTGGAGCTTAGCTCTGGTGTTTTGGAGGCTTTGTGTACAATGGACAAATTGTTATCGGCAGTTTTGTAAATTTTAAACTGCAGCGAAGGTTTTATTGTTAAGCCTTGTTGTTTTTTAATGAAATCCAATACACCGGGCATCATTTCGGCCAGCTGTTTTATTTCATCGGCCGGTTCATAGGGCGTTTTAAATGGTGCATACTTAAAGCCACCTATTTTGATTTTATTTTTCTATATGCTCTTCCACTTCCTTATTGCACTCGGCCAATTCTCGTGCAGCTCTTTTGCCGGTGGCCGTATTCGGTGCTTGTTCCGAATACAAATAACAATCTTTTAAGGGCACAAAGGCCCGATCATGCTCCCCGAAAAAGCGCACATTTATAAGAGAATTTTGTCCCAGCCCCATAGCTTTGGCAGGCCAATAGGGGAACCCCTTTAATTTTGCCCACAACAACAAATGAGGCTGAGAACAAACATCCACAAACCAGTCGGTTCTGGTATTGGCGTTTAAATAACACTCTGCACATGTTTCAATTTCATTGGCTTCTTGGCGGCAAATTTTAAAATTGATTTTGCTGCCAATATAAGTTTGGTATTATCTATGGAAATATCAATCAGATAAATTAGAATATAAGAGAATATTTTCTAAATCAATGTAGATTTTAACTTACTGCGATTACTCAATATGTAGGCATTGTGTAACATCCATTTAGTTTCATTTACAAACTCTTCTGTACATCGAAATACTTTTGCATCGATTTTAGTTTGTAGTACTGACAGAGAAACCGGATTTACAATATATTTTTATAAACTGTGGACTCTTCGTAGGGCATAATAAAACTGTAATGCTGAAATTAAACAAATAAATAATAAAATACTAGAATAAAACAAAATAAAAATTCAACTCAATATTTATTGAGAATTTTTTTTACTTTAAAAAGACAATTTGAAAGTATGACAAAAATATGAAATATATTTATATTACAAGAAGAATGAAGATAGCTTCATTTAATGAGCAGCGCTTTCTGGAAGGGTAAATAAATACTTCCGAATGGGTGGATTATCTGGGAGTCATCTTTGATCGGAAATTAAAATGGCATAAGCGAAAGAGTCAAAAGGCTCAATAAAGTTGGTTCATCGGTAAACGGGCTACAGGCACAGGATAGATGCTAAATCCAGAGATGAAACAATGGCTTTATAGTGGCGTTATTGGGCCGATTATGATCATAAATTATGGAACATAAATGCAACATTAAAAACAAAAACATTACAGAAAGTTTACAGAACCTGCTGTCTTGGTATAAGTGAGACTTTCTGAACGATATCAACAGGGGCGATGGAAGCAATATTATCCATCAAACTAATCGAATTTCGAGTCAAATACCAAGCGGTTCTTACACCAAAACGACTAAAGAATAATTCAATCAGGAACATGAAGCGCATCATTAACGTATCTTTACAGCTAAAGGCGAATCATTAACCGAAAATGTGACATCAGATCGCATATCAGATCCCCATGAGGCTTCATTGTTATACGGATGGATCAAGAGCGAAGGGGAAAGCGTTCATATAGAAAACCCACAGAACTGTTTTACGACTATCAGACTATTGCACCTTTGCCGGGCTTTGCAGACAGGGAAGTTCAATGTTGGAGAGGACAAGATTTCCGAATACATTCACAGATAGTCAGATGATCATTAGATCAATGCCAGCTGACTGATCTAAATCATGAACAGTTTGGGATTGCAAAATCGCTATTAAAATCGTTCCGCATGGTGAACTGTGCATCATATTATTGTCAAGGCATGCGGGAATAACTGGAAATAAGAGGCAAACTCACTTGCTTCAAGGGCAATAGAGTTAAGTGATATCAGCTTAGAATGCGCAAAACCTTTGGCACATTGAACTCTGAAAAAAACAAAACCGTAATAATTATTACAAAAATTTTGAAGGATACGGACGGGGAAGAAGCGAGGGAGCTAAGATTTATTAAGCCCGAATTGAGTAGAAAAATGGGATGAGAAAATGAATCTAGAGCTTCTGGTAAGGAGGAGGATAGCGAGGCATTGGAACACTATGGGCCCGATATTTTGACATCAATCATAATGGATGGTAGATGTATTGAAGACTCGGAAGCTTTAATGTTTTTGGTATGAAAATTCAGTGTAATGTTCGCTGATTTTAACACATATTTTCGTGTCGTAAAAGAAACACTTTGGTGTAAGATATACTTCACTCCATCCGATATCATTACTATTATGCCACCTACATACGATCGAAAATGGAATACAACTCTCGTGTTTGGTGCGGGTCCCCATATTTAATTTTGGGATTACTGGACCGTGTGCAGGAGGGAGCGAAGAAGCTTATCGTTGATGACAGTAATTTATCCAATTCTATTGACTCACTGGAGCACCGTCGCAGTGTGGGGTGCTTTACATTGTCTTAACGTTCAGTTCTGATAAGAGATCATGCATCTTATTCCTGAAACCTGCATAGTTTTGCACAATACACGGACAGCTGTTAAAGCACACCAATTCGTGATCGATTGACCAGTGAATCGCACAAAGCATTACAGAGAATTAATTCTTTAGATGTACAATCCATCTGTGGAACAAATTGTCTGCCATTTACAATATAAGAGTGTGCATGCCAAATATCCACAAGCATTATTCTCTGTCATCCTCCTTATAACCTATTTTCCTAGTTCCGGTACAATGCTTTTGCATATTAGAGGTCGTACCTAAATACTGCTCCAAATTAAAAAAAAAAATATGGCCGAAAATAAAATTGCCAACAATAAAATAAAATTGAGGTTTGCTACCTTCATTGACCACTCCATCCAAAAAATGTTATATACACTACAGAACCACACCTCTTGGACGTATCTAGAACATCTCCTCCCAGTAAACTCTACGATACCCGAACGATTCGTGCAAAATGCGAAAAATGTTAAGGTCGTGATACACTATCCCACACAATCGTACGATTCATTCACTTGAAAATAACAGCAAAAGGCTTTTAAAAAATCGTTTGAAAATGGCATTGTGCGTGCCACGCTATTATACAAATATGATGCACAAACATCTTTACAAAGAAATCACATGGAATCCATCATTTTATGAAAATTTCATAAACTTTAGCAAATTGAACAGACTTGTCAAAACCTGCACTTTTAGGCCACACTATCAAAATTTTTGAACACACTAATTTTTTTTACTTTTATGTGCTCATTTTTTGTTGCAAAATGAAGAAAGTGCAATATGTACATTGCTGATTTTGAGTTATTAGAAAAATCAGAGCATTTTGTCGCATTTGCACTGTTTTGTCTCTACACATCGTGAGAACTCTCAATATATATGTTTTGTACAAACATTTGTCAGAAGTCTGACCGTCACCTTTAAAGACGCATTTTTCTCAATTTTCGAGAAATAATAATTTGTCTCACTACTTTGTTCTAAAATTCCTCACCAAAGTTACAGAACACCGCCACTGAATGTGTTTTATTAATTTTTCTTAAGCATTAAACACATTCGAGACAGCAGACTACAACGAACAGCAAACACAAATGTAGTCAGCTACATTTGTAGCCAAAAAGTTAGCTACTTAATTATTTTGAAAGCGGCAACTACAATATCAAAAATACATAAACATCAGGTTTTTTAATTTTTTCTTTACAAAATCATATTTTATAAACACAAATAAACTTTATTCACAAAAATATTTCTTTAATTTCTTCGTTTGATAACATTTTTATTAAAATAAAATCACTAATTTGTGTTGTCGCCAAAAAAAATAGAATTAGATCTAAGTTGACGACAGTTACAACGGTGTTCGTGTAGTCGTGCTGCCATGCTGTCGTCAAAATAATTGTTACCATATGAATGTGTGTGTTCTATTTATGCAGCCGGTGTTCGTGTAGCTTGCTGTGTTGAATGTGTTTAATGCTTTATGCCGCAATGCTAATATAATTACATAATTAGAAAAAAATTAATATCAGAAACCCCAATACATACTTGTCGAGAAACAATAAATGACACTACCTTCTATCCTTTATTATGACTTACTGCCAGTTCCTTCCTTTATTTCGCATAGTTTTCGATCGTTCGTATTAAATACATTTCTAATACGTAAATCAAATTTCAAAATTTTGTTATTAAGCAACTTTATTTGAAAATTATTATTTTAACAAAAGACCCTTTAGTTATTTTGCCTTAGTCTTTCAGCACGTCTATATGTTTTTGTCTTTGTAAATGTGTTTAAATGTTTTTTAATTCATTATTTCAATTGAAATAATAGAATATGAAGTAAATGTTTGAACATTATTTTCAACAAGGTTTTTCAGTTCACTGACGAGCTGAGTAGCATCAGCGAATGTTTTATGGCATATAGACGTGCGGAAAGACTAAGGCAAAACACAGTTGATCTTTGGACCCAAAATAATGAATTTTGTTTTTGTATTAAGCAACATTATTCGACACAGCAGACTACACGAACACCGTAGCTGGCTACATTTGTAGCCAAAAGTCAGCGACATAATTATTTTGGAAGCGGCAGCTACCATCATCAAAATCACTTAAAAACACACTTTTGAATTTTTTTAACGAAATCATATCTATTATTCACATATAAACATTATTCATACAAATATTGCTCTAAAATAATTATTTACATAACTTTTTTATGAAATTAAAATCACTAATTTTTGTTGTCGCCAAAAAGACGGTAGCTACAACGGTGGAGGCGGGTGTGGTGTAGATACGCCCTTTTCAAAATGACAGCTCCTATAAGAACACGTGTAAATTATTTTTGACAGATTGTAGTCGGTAGCTGCTGTGTCGAATGTGTTTATTGCTTTAGATGCGTTTATGCGAACGATCGAACATGTTCGAAATAGAGGAATTGGCTAAATGTACATATGTACTGGCGACAGTTGCGATCTGATCACATGCCAATGTAAAGTTATATAAACTGGATAAACACAAAACGGTGAATAGGTTGTGTAGACTTATTAATACTACTATAGTTTTGTAAGTTTTTTTGATTGAAAACTGTCGTTTATATTGAACCAAACAAACCAGAATCCGATTAAAGAGAAAAAAAGAAACAAAACTTACCCTTAGTATAACGCATACGTTTAAGAGCGAATGAAAGAAGTTGACTTAAAGAAATCCAATGACAATTCATTACGATGTGATCTATAAATTGAATTGAAATAAATAATTTAAAATAATGAAAATTGTTAATAATTTGTTTATAAAAATACCTTAGGATTGTTTAACAAGTTCTCAACGGCAGTACATTCCGGACACAGCCATATGTTATCAAACTTACTAATTTTAACACATGCGGCATGAAAACTTCTTACACATTTGCAGCAACATAAATTTACTTTATTTTCGTGACATTT
>BGZK01004960.1:0-10622 GCA_005406025.1 Eumeta japonica | reverse complement strand
TTAAATTTGAACTTTTACTTAACTGTCAAAAAAAGAAAAAAATATATATAAAAACAAATTGAAAAAAAAAAAAAAATTTCTTTTTTCAAATAAATAAAATTTTGAAATATAAGAATAAGAAGTTCTTTATATTGTTGTTGGAATTATTAGCATGGATATAAATCCATTGCTTTCGCAATCTGGTGGACGCCCTCCGCAATTGAAGAGGAGCAAAAAGCTAATTGGGCCAGCGGAAATTTCCAAACCGAATTCCCAGAATGAAGGGTCTGCAAGGAATTCAAATTTACTGAAATGCCATGAGCCAAATAGCATGGGTGAAATCGGAGCGGCGCATGATAAGGATATAAATTGCTCACAGCTGGGTAAGCAATTGTTGGATGCAGTATTTGCCAAGCAGCCATGTAAAGAAGTGAAGAATAATTTTCAAAAGCTATTGGGTGCAAGCGATAGAGATAGGGTGGATATTTTGGAAGATATTCAAATTCCTGAAGTAGCTCAAGGTAATATGGAGGAAGACTTATGTTCAATTTCGTCTGTGGATGATGGGTTTCAAGTTGCGCAGAATAAAAAAAGAAGAGTACAAGGTGAGGTACAGATAAGTTTGCCGAAAATGAAATTTGGGAAAAGCAATGTGGTGGATATAAATGTTAATAATTATAATAAGTATTCTTTGTTGGGGGACTTAGACTTAGAGGCTGAAAGTTCAGCGGATAGAGGAAATTCAGGGCGACGGGTTCAAAATAATGGTGATGTGTCGACGTTAGGGACCAGGAATTCTTTTGTCCTCCTATATTTTGGAGAACGTCAATGTAAAATCGTTGATCGATCAACTAAATGCAAAGAAAATTGAATTTAAAATAAAGAACCAAACACAATCCAAGAGCAAGCTGTATTTAAAGGACGCAGTTGTACATTCTGAGATGAGAGAGTTATTAAGGAAAAAGGGGGTATCGTCTTATACTTACACTCCAAAGGAGTTTAAGCGTAGTAGTGTGATTTGTAGGGGATTGTACCACAAATCTGATATTAGTGAAATTAAGAGTGAATTGGACAGAATAGTGCCGGATACAGTAGATACTGTTTCCAAATTTTCGACCGATTTTTCAAGGAAACAAGGCATAGACACGGGTTTGTTTTTGGTAGTATTAAAGCCCGGTCGGAAGGTGGGGGACTTGGTTGCGGTGAGGTTTATTCTTAACCAAGTGGTGACATGGGAGCGCCCAAAATATACCACTAAAATACCCCAATGTTGGAGATGCCAGCGTTGGGGTCATTTTTCTAGGAATTGCAGTAGGCCGTTTGCTTGCTTGAAGTGCAATGAAAAACACAGTCCTGGTGAGTGCTCTTTTGTTGGTGATGGGAAGGAATTACCGTTTTGCGTTAACTGCAATGAACGCGGTCATACTTCGAATTATAGGGGGTGTCCTGCGTATAAAAAGTTTGTGTCGTTAAGGAAGAAGTCTCGTGAGGAGGCTAGGAATAGGAAAAAATTAGCTACAGATAATGTGGAGGGCGCGTTGACGCAATCAGGTTTGATACAGGGAAGAACATTTGCTAGTTGTTTTAATGAGACTCCGATTGGGAGTAAGCGGAAAAGCCGGCTTTGTGCAGGAGTTTTGTCAATAGCGAGGTCCTTGTGTTCTCCGGATCCATTAACATTGGAGGATGAAATTAGGAATTTTTAGGCTCGTACAAATCTCTGTCAAAGGATCAGGCAAGGACAAGATGTTTGAAATTAATTAATGACATTCAAAATGTATACGGGCCGTAAATTTATTAATTTTGCAACTTTTAATGTGGGTTCTCTTGTCCATAGGGGCAGGAGAACTGAACTGAATTTTTTATTGAACCAATTTGATATTGATATTGCTTTTATTCAGGAACTGCATGTGTCTGACCATTTTAATTTGTATCTGGATGATTTCAATGTAGTAAAGGATTCTAGCAATTTAGGTGTGGGCATTGTTCTGAAGAGGCCAATTTGTTTCAAAAAAATAGTTATACCTGAAATACAGTTTCCCAGCGTTTTTATTGAAATTACGGTTTCATTTAATGGTGTTGCTAAGAAAGTTCTTTGTGGATCGATTTATTTCTATTCTAACTCTAATCGTAGAAGTATGTGTAAGAGTCTTTCCTTGATTGTAAGATCCTCGAGGAGCTACGATGGACTTATATTAGGTGGTGATTTAAATGCTAAGCATAGTTGTTGGGGGGACTTAGTGAACAATTTTAATGGTGAGGTACTTTCATCTTGGCTTCAGGATGAATGTATTTCAGTGTCTAGAATTTGTGATACCTATCCTACTTTTCCGCGCGGTTCTTCTCATTTGGATCATTTTATAATAAGTAATGAATTATTGGATTACGACTCATATATAACTCAAGTTCTGCCTACATTTTCTGATCATAACCCATTGCTATTACGAATTTCGCTGTCAGAATTTAACTTTCTGTTGAGGACTCCTTCATACTTTACATCTTATAAGGATACAGACTGGAATGAGTTTAAAGCTGAACTTACACATTCCCTTTGAATGATTTTCCGACAAGTTTAAGAAATCTTAATAATGCGGAGATCGATTATTTTATTGAGCGTTTTAATAGATCAGTGGATACGGTATCGCAAAGACTTGCTACGAAGGTTGAATGTCGTAACAAGAAATTCATTCCTTCGGATACATTGAAGAAAATTTTGAAAATTAAGTATAATTGGCAGAATGAGTTGAAGGAAATATTTACTAGGACCTTGAATAGAAGAGATCCCCGGTATTTATTGATTTCAAAGCAGATTGATTTGATAAAGGTTATTATAAAGGAGCGGATAGAAATCGAACAGGCTGAATATTTCAATAATAAATTGGTGAATATTAGGCCTGGACCTACAGCTTACAGGGAGATCTTCCGAATTATAGGAAATAGGAATCGCTCAGTCATGAGGGACTTATCGGTCAATGGTGTTAAAATTGTTGAGCTAGACCAAAAATTAGATGTATTGAGTGAGCATTTTGCTTCAATTTTTCTTGGAACTTCGCCAGGGCGACGCCACTAACATACAGGATGCCATAGATAACACAATTTCGCTAGCTTCTAATAATTTTGTTTTGATGAAAGTAACACATCGTTGAATGAGTCGGGTGTTTGAGGTTTATGGATTTGAATTCATTGTTGGGCATTACTGCGCTGTTGAATGGCAAGAGATCGGTGGGTTGGATAATATATCAAATTTTATAATTAAAAGTTTCCAATAAAGGCCTTTGAGTTTTAACAATAATTTTCAACAACTGTTTAAATAATTCTTATTTTCCATGCGCTTGGAAAAGGGCTAAGGTTATTCCGATTCAGAAGAAAAGGGCAATATTGATGTAAATAATTTTAGGCCAATTTCATTACTTTCTAACATAGGTAAACTTTTGAGAGAGTTATTCGAGAGAAAATGGATATAGGAGTGCATGTTCCGTATATACCTGAAAAACAGTTTGGTTTTAAAAAGGGAGCTCTACGGTACATGCACTTTGAAATTTCAAAGTGACATTGTTCAGAGCTTGAGGGAGCAGAAAAGTACGGTAGCGGTGTCGCTAGATATCGAAAAGGCCTTTGATAAGGCGTATCATAATGGCATATTGTTCAAAATGATGCAGATTGGTTTTGACCCTCAGTAATTAAACTCTTTCACAGCTTTTGAAGGCAGACAATTTTGTGTGCAAGTTGGCGATAAGTTATCAGTTATGGGTGATGTTACATGTGGTGTTCCGCAAGGTTCTGTATTAGCGCCTCATTTGTACAGTATTTTATGTATGATTTTCCTCACGAACTTAACGATTCGCAAGGAATTCTGTACGCGGACGACTCGCTCCTTTATGCGCATGATGAGTCACCGTTGGTTGCACTCAGTCGGGTTTCATCTCATCTTAGGTGTGTTAATGAATTTTATTCTAAGTGGGGTATTAAAATTAATGCTGCAAAAGCAATGCAATATGTTTAAGGAACGCGTCCGGGAAGTGCAAGTATACGGTAGTGCCTGAATCTAAAAGATTGAAGTTGGCATTAGGGATAGCGAAATAGAGTTCAGGGATAGTATCAAATATCTTGGTGTTAATTTTAGCAAATTGGTGAAATTTAACAATCATGTTTCATATAATTTGGATAGATGCAATCGGGTTAAAGGTGCATTTTCTAAATTATTTAATAGTCGATTTTACCTGTTAGTACGAAACTCCTTTGTATAAAGTAAGTATAAGACCAATTCTTCTCTATGCATTTCCTATATGGTTTACAATTTCAAAGACGAAAATGGAAAAACTCGAAATATTCGAAAGACATGTGCTGAGGAAATGCATAGAAAAGAATTATAAAACCCGGCATAAGAGATATTCAAATAAATTTATTTATGAAAAAGCGAAGATGCGTCCTTTATCTGCTTATGCTCTGCAGTTGTTGCGGAATTTTGTAGAAAAACTGTCGAATGTTGAGGGCAGTGTTGTTCAAGATATTTTATCTAATGAACAAAGGTTTAGTTGGTCAAATACCCAGTATATTTCTTGCATTGGTGTTTTACAGGAGGAATCAAATGAGTTTCCTGGTCCAAACCTTTACACAAGTACCACTCCCGGTATACATAGGGGGTAGAGTTAATTTATTTTTTTAGTTTTATTACTCTAATTTTATTTTATTTTATGTTATTTTTTTTTTCCTTATAATTTTTTTTTTTTTTACTTTTAATTATTATTTATTGATAGTTGTAAGGTTTTAGTGTTAAGATTATATAAGGTAGATAGAACTCTGCCAGTAAGGGTGGAAGCCGGGAGCAAGCTTTTTTTGAATTCTTAGTTATAGTAAAATAATAATTTTATATTGGTACTACACTTATAATTTGTGTAAGCAAGTAGCATTTTTTCAGGGAAAAAAAGGAAATTAAAATAATACGATATAGTTTTAAGATTTCATGTTTTCATGTTTGTAAATTCTGTATAAAAAAAAAAAGGAAGTCTCAATAAAATTAACTTAACTTAACTTAACTTAGCCCCTTTTCAACAATTATCGAAGTTTTGTAGTATACCCTTTTAGGGATAAACAAAGTTTCATAGACGTATGAGTAATATTTATGTCATGATTATTCATGCATGTAAATTGAAACTGAGTTGGTTTATAAAACAATAATAAGTCTCCAAAATGAAATGAAATAAGTCCGCAAAAAATATACAGAAAACAAAAACAACGTTTTTAGAGACTTGTTTCGCTTTACATTTGGGATTTATTTCATATGAAGTTCCCAAAAGTGTGCATGAAATATATCCAAAAATTGGGGACTTATTTCGTTTTCAAATCGTAGAATAGGCAAATTATTTGATTTGGAATTTATGAATTTATAAGTGACTGCAAACAATTCTTGATAAAATATTTATATGTTTCTGTAGGACAAACGATGAGGCTCTAAAACAGGATGTAAGATATGTGCTTATTTAAATGGAGATAAAGAAATAATTTTGCATTAAAAATGTTCAAATATATAGGAATGTGTACCAGCATTTTAATTCTATGTTTATGTGTAAGAATGTACATGCATGCGTGTGTGTATATATATGCAATAAAATGAAATCACTATTGTATTTTTGTAAACAGAAATACATTAATAGTTAAATCGATTGAAGTTTTAGAGTTGCCGGTTCCAGGCAATAAAACCTTGTGTGTGTTTTGTAAGATTGAAGATATAAAATTGCATTTGTTGCCGCAAAAGAGTTGTCGAGGCATTGCAAGTCTTTATAAATATAATTTAATTCAATTAGAAGTCTCAGATATCTTTTATGAGCGTATTTAATTTATATGGAATAATTTATATGGAATAAGTCCCCTTAATTAGGCTGTTATTTTATTTCTTTGGGGCGTTATTTAGTTTCATTGGGGCTTATTTCAAAATTGAGGACTTGTTTCATTTTGCTTTTGGGAACTTTTTTCATGGTGACTTATTTCATGCCTCGATCAAAAATATAACGTTGTGACAAATTTTGTCTGAAAAAATTTACAGCATTTACGTGATGCAGTTATCGTCCCATTTTAAGTTTGCAGCAATTAGTGTGAAATTGGAAAATATATTGTATGGCCGGCGACCCTCATTTGGTTAAATGTAACATTTTTTAGGGGAATCTGTATGTTTAATATTTCATTATATACTGTCTTCGAAGGCAAATATGTAATAGCCCATTTACATCAAAACGAATTCTAGCAAAATCTAGAAGATTTTGATTAGATTTGCCATACAAAATGAAAGGTACTTCGCAGGTAGATTTTGACGAATTCTAAGGTCTGTGCAGCACCATCATCATCACTGTGCCAATAAAATTGGCAGTTTTGAAAAATATACAAATTATAATGGCAAACTCAAATAAAATGTAAGCAATACACACAAAAGTTGAAATGAAATCTTCATAAATGTCAGAAAACCCTGTTGTATGTAAATGATACATATTTCAAAGTAAATTTCGATTGAAATCTTTTTGGAGATTTTAAATTAAAATTTAAGCTAAAGGTCCTTTTTGTATAAAAAATAATAATTGTTTTTATATCAATATTTCGTTTTTGTTTGGAAAATTTCTTCAGATATATTTTGTATATTTTTTATAAATAATTTAAAATTTAAAAATCTTTTATGTGACAGAAAATTAAATAACATCTACAAAGGAAGAAGTCAAATAAACCAAGATTGAGAAGCGCTAGCTTACAGTTGCAATAAATCTAGCTTAACTTATATTAAAGTGTACATTATACTTAAATTAACAGAATTCAAATCGAGTGTTAGGACAATATCCCGAGACCTGGTAGCGTCTAGTAGCGATTTATCAATTATAAATATTGTTGTAATAATTGTCAATACTGGAAATTAACGTTGATTTAAATTCACACGATTAAGACTATTGTGTTTAAAAGCCATTAATAAATTTATACAGAGCAAATTAATGAAAGAGGTCTGTATTTCATTAGTAATAAATATAATGCGTAAAAACGTTACAAATCCCAAACGTAGCAACTTCCTTATGCTTTGCTTTATTTCAGCTACCAAATAATTTTTTTAATATGTACAGGATGGGTTAAAATCGTAGAAGAGGCTTGAATATCTTTATCAAAATAATTGCATTTTAAGTTATTTTACTTTACATTCCTTTCCCTTCTTTTCAGTAAACATTATTGATAACAAAAGCTTTATACCACTTCCATTAACATTTTACTACAAGTTTATTTTAACAAATTAATCGTTTTTAGACGTTTAATATTAAACTAATATGTCACGGCTAATTGATTTGTAGGAAGTCACTTACATACATTTTCCACAACTTAAATTTCTTGTGGAAACTTTTCACTTTTTTGAACTTTTTACCACCTTTTTTTCTTATACAAATATAATTTGTCTGCAACGTTAGAAAATTAAACCTTTTAACAATTATTAGAAATTTCATAGCATATCTTAAGGGATAATAAATTAAAATTGATTATCGTAGACGAATGAGTGATATTTATTTATATGGTAAAAAAGTTGATAATGTTTGACTCCTAACTTTATATTTATCATTGAAAGTAAATTAAATAATTAGAATTATAATTGTGTATAATTATACAGCAATGATTTAGAAATTTGAGTCCGGTACAAAGAAATTAATAAAATGTATCATTTACTGATAATGTTAATAAAATAATATATAAAAAATTCGAAGTAAACATTTTAAATTAAGGATGCAAACGATACTATTTCGATGATCCGATACGCTTACCAAAATTGACTCAAGTAAAATAACCAAATTTAAGTAGTAATTCTTCTATTATACAAAAAAAAAAAACAGGGTTTATTCAGCCATTCATATCATCAAAATTTTAATACATTTCAGTTTCTAAAATTCAAATTTTCAAACTACAAAATATCTGCAATATTTATGATTTTAAAAAAAAAAAAAAGATGGCATTCAGTTTAGATTGGCTTAAGATTTAAAATTGATATTAATAAGGTTTAAAAGACAACAAATTGAATTTGAGATCATGTTAAATTAAATTAAAATTATTAAAACAATATTGTAATTGTTAATATTAGACGATTTTCAAAACTGTTTGAAACAGACCAGTGTATCTATCTATCGATCTCTCAGATGCGATAGAACTCATTTGAAAACCCTAAGTATTTCTTTTAAATTTGGGTAGAATAAAAAGAGAAGAAATAATCTCATTATGTATTCTGTTTTGATTTTTATTCTGCTTTTAATATGTTATTTCTCATAGTTGTCATGCAAAAGAAAAGAGTTGAAAATTTAATATTTTGTTCAAAAGACGCTAAAGAAAAAATATAAGAAGTATCGGCGTATCGACAGTAAAATATCGCCGATATCGATATATCGGAAAATTAGAAATATCGCCGATATATCGGTATCGGTTGCATCCCTATTTTAAATGAATAAATGAAATCGGTAATTGGGTGAAAAGACGCCTTTCTGAAAAATTAATTTTCGAATATCAGCAAATCAATAACTATTTTTCGAAATTTCTTTTATTTTAATGGTTGGTCAAGAGATTTGAAGGCGTAATAATTTTTCACAGTTGAACGGATAAAATATCGTGCGTAAAATTAATTTCCAATTAGTAGTAGAAATTTAAAATTGTCGTTACTTTTAAATAAGTGTGCCAAGCGATTGTAGACATTAAGAATTTATGAAAGCTGGCCGTAAAATTATCTGCTTGCAATTTAATAGAAATATTATAAAATCCCTATTTTCAAGAGTTTTTTCTATAGCATGATGACCACAAAGGTGGAATGATTAAGCAACTTTGTAATCAAACGAACAAAATACCTGGCTTAAAAAATTAAGCTTTGAATAACTTTTATCTAGTAGAAATAAATTTTCAAAATTGTTTTTTGAACAATTTTCAAATTATCAAAAGATGTTTTAAATTTAAAATACACAAAATGTCTGTCCACAAATAAATCTTTGCATAATGCTAACAATTATAAAGTAATGCTAATAATCCAAAATTATTTCTCCTTATCGACTGAGTTAACAGAAAGAATGTTAAAGCAATTGGGAAATCGAATGCACTTAAAGTCTGTTCGAAGAATATAAATTTAATTTAAAAGATTTAATGACATTACTATTTTCATTATATGTCACGTTCTTCATAATCATTAAAATGTTATTCACGTATTAATCTTTCTAAATAGCTAATTACTACCGGCTTAAAGCTTAACTATGTAAAGCCTTATGGAAACTACACCTGATATATACATATGTGTATATAATTGTAAATATATATTCAAATAAAGCCTGCTAGTGAGCTTTTGAATGATAAAATAAATTAATTTTCCTTTTAGCATAAATTAATTTTTTTGTTGCTTTTAGTTTAATTCTATTTTCATTTCTCTCTTCTTTGAGTAGAACCATTTGTTTATTGATGAAAAAAAGAAAGGTTTTTTAATTACCAATAAATGGGAGGGAAATGTAAACTTTTATTTAAAATTTACTAAAGGCTTTGATTGAAGAAAAAAAGAACCCAATTTAAAATTAGTTTATGTAAGTTTTGTGGTTGTGGGCTTAACTTTGGCAAAATAATCAGTTGCAAATTGTTAATCAATGCCAAATGCAAAGTAAAATAAACTTTGCTTAAGGAGAAAAATTTACATCATATTATTGTTAATGTGTTTTTAGTTTTGTAACATTAAAAAGTAAGTTTTTCCTAAATCAAGGTTATAAGGATTGTATTAGAAAAAAAGTTTGTTTCCATTTCTTGGTAAAGAACAAATAATATAAAAGTAAAATCTAATAATTTATTATATATTTTATTTATTATGTTATTTGATTTGAGATTTTTATGTAGAAATAATTATTACAGGCTTCAGATCTTGTTTTATATAAAATATTTATATCGAAAATAAATTATATAAATATTTTTTATTATTTAAAATATATATATTTTATTGTAACCTGTACTTTACATATATAGAGATAGCATGTATATATATATATATATATATATATATATATATATATATATATATATATATATATATATATATATATATATATAAAATGTATCGTATGTATATTGAAATAAAATTTTTCATAATCTGCTTTTTTTTTTTTTACAAAAGGAAGCATTCAATTATTATTAATTTTTTTCTATTCAAACAGTTTTATTCATTAAACTTGTTGTATTTTTATGAAGCTATCATTTGACAAACTTGTAATATTTGTTCAATAAGCGTTTAATAAACATAAAATAATTTTTATCGATATATTACAACTTTGGTGATAATACTCACTTACCCGAACAATAGTTTGATTGTAGATTGCTGATCACTTTTCTTTATTTACACTAACTAATCATTTATTACTTTCAATTGCTTTTTTTTAAATTTTCTTTTTTTAATTTTTCAAAAGTCTATATTTTGTGGTAAATAACCATCTTTTCTAAACATATTTATTTATATATTTTGATAATTGAACTTTTTATAGAAAAATTTTTTAAATAAATTTATTTATGTATTTATAATTTCTTTCAATTGCTTATTATCACTATTTTTCATAATTTAATTTCTTCATTTTTCAACAGGCCATATTTTGTGGTAAATAACCATCTTTTTTAAATATATT
>BGZK01004959.1:0-10639 GCA_005406025.1 Eumeta japonica | reverse complement strand
ATCAAAATGCTTGAGCGACATCAATATTTTTCAGTGTTTCATTAATCATTGTCGGTGTGACAATTGAAACAAAATTTCATATACCATTATAATGATGTAAAATTTAAATCCCTATCATGCATCTCTTTTGTAAGCAAACATTAAACCGCAAAGCCTGCGGCAAAATTGAACCTACGTCCAGTGGCTATCGGAATGGTGTTCTATCCGCTCAGCCATCGAGGCGCCAATGCAGCTAAGTCAGAAAAAGAAAAGTAAATTTGAAGACTTACATAGACTTATGGGTTTTACTCCAGCTATTTTATATCGGCTATGATAATCATCAGCACTCTTTTGTTTCGAACTCAAACACTAAACACATTCGTCACAACAGACTACATGAACATCAAACACAAATGTAGCCAAGAAGTCAGCTACTTAATGATTTTGGAAGCGGAAACTGCATTATCAAAAATACACTAAAATTACTTTTATTTATTTTTTCTTTACAAAATCGTATTTGCTACTCATATACAAACTTTATTCATAAAAATATTTCTTGAAAACAATCAATTATTCAATTCATTTTATTAAGATAAAATCACTAATTTGTGTTGTCGCCATAAAATAGAACTAGATCTAAGTGGACGACAGCTACAACGGTGTTCGTGTAGTCGTGTTGCCATGCTGTCGTCAAAATAATTGTTACCATATGCATGTGTGTAGTCGGTGTTCGTGTATTTAATGTTTTAAGTTTCATTTAAACGTGCACTGTTTTTGCATTGATGCTTGGACTACGACTACAGAACCACTTCCAACTTTTATCACTGTTGTTGTACTTGTTGCATGAATGGGTTTTCC
Organism: Eumeta japonica; assembly: GCA_005406025.1. NCBI lineage: Eukaryota > Metazoa > Arthropoda > Insecta > Lepidoptera > Psychidae > Eumeta > Eumeta japonica. The sequence continues at coordinate 9,802 of BGZK01004959.1, read as the reverse complement.
ATCTCAGAGTGACAACATCAGCTGAGAAATTTTATTGTGTTTGTTATTATCTCTATCACACAAACTTTTCACCGGTTCCAGCCAAATTTATCGCATTAATTAATCAATTTTGCCAACTCTAATATTAATTTTTTATAGTTAATTGAATATTATCGGAATTTTGAGTTGTGCTTTTCTTCTTTAATAAAGAAGGATCTTTTTTGATAAATTGTAGCGACTAATCATTTTTTTTGAAGAAAATAAGAAAAGCTGAGAGTTACCATAAGAAACCAGGTGGTAGTCTGTAGCCTGCTGTGCTAAATGTGCTTAATAATGTTTCACGCTTCATGTGAGATATTTTACGATGCGCCAGAAACTAAAAACGAATTAAAGGCCCGGATTCAAACCGCAACATCTGGGCAAGTAACAATAAGAAAATGCCAATTAAAATAACTTATCCCTAAGAACTCTATTTATTGAGGCCATTTCAGCATTAAATGCCAAACAATTAATTTAAATAAAATAAATGACTGTTTACTTATCTCTTTGATAATTGTTAACGTTTTATTTCAGTTTTTGAAGGCTGGAGCATTTTGTTCAATGTCTGATTAAGGAAATTGTGCTGCGTTGCAGTTGTTGTGTATCTAGAAATAATAATACAAATATGGACAAACTTTTACTTCCAGACAATAGTTTTATTAATTAATTATTGCTATTGTGTTAATTTGTTGTACAAATAAAATGTTAAACAAATTATCATTAAGCACAATTAGCATTCATAAAGCGATAATAAAATATTTAATGGCATTCATAATGCCATGTTAAGTTTTACTTTTGACCTTAAAGAGAATATTTTATTTCTTTTTCATTTTTTGTAGTCGGCGTCAAGGGACGGACAATTTCTAATTATTGAGATAAGAACACAGTTGTTGTGTCTTCTTTCTCTTTTTGTTGAAAGCAAACGAAAATGTTCACTTGTCATTTTGTGTAAACAACTTTGTCCTGCTGATATGAACTTTAGAAGAACACAGCGTTGTTGGTTAAGCGTTTGATATTTCAAAATTTAAATAAAACAGCATTTTTATACAGAAATGGCTTAAAATATTTTGTATGAATTCGGATACCATGTGGGCAAATATTAAGCCACTGAATTAAGGAATCCTCTTCTTCATGCCAGAACAATTGCCAAGAGGTTCTCCCCAGGGCAGGCTTGGTCCTGGTGAGTTGTAACACCTTGACGTTCTGCTATCGGGGTATAGAGGCCTAGGAGCTTCGCTCTGGTAATGGCGTACCGAATCTTCAGAGGAGAAAAGGCCTATGGGTTATAATGTCGGTACCATGGGGATTGGTAGCCCCAGGGTGATTCCTAAGAGAAAGCCTCTGCCAAACGTGGTTGAGGTGTCTATTCGGCTGCAACATGGTGGTATGTGGTGAAGTGAGTTTGTATGACCTGATCGCATATAAGGATTAGGCAAATATGTGTTTGCGGGTCTGCAAACGATCTTCAGATGATGTTGCCTATCAACAGACTGTTCTCGAGATTCCTGGGAGGGTGGTAGCCGTCAAGTAAAGGCATGATGCTCACTTGTCGGCTTCGAGCCACTTGTTCGGAATTCCTGTCCTCTCGAAGGCTCGAGGACAGAAAGGAGCTAGCCCGAAATTCCTAAGCAAGATGTCTGTGTGTATTCCATAACAATATATCAAGTAAATATCTACCTGTCATTGGCAAGTATGTCAGGCATGGTGGTGTGACATGGTTTATTCACACTCTGTGGATTTGGTCCACCGTTAGGTCAGGCCTTAGAGGCGCGTACTGACGCAAAGCAAATTCACATCTGCTAAGAGGTTCGCCACAGTTATTGGAAATTTGATAAAGGAAACACAATAGTGGAACGCTATCAGCCAACTCAAATCTGTTAACCTCAATTATAAAATCCTGCGTGCCTGTGATTCTTTCATTATGCCCTATAAACAATTTTTTATGTGTTTCCATTCGAATGTTAGCCGCCGTCATTTGCACATTTTGCTTAATATCGCACAAGTATTTGTGTTAAATTTATATTGTGGCCTGTCACTTCTTTGGTTACAAGCGTTTACAGTTGTAATAAATTTATTTTCGAAAAATTGCCTAAAGAAAATTGCCACAATTTATCACCACATTTTGTGTTGTTTTGATGTTCAATGATATTTAACACGAAAATATTTGTAAAAAGAAATCAAATGTGTGTGTCATGAAGAGAAGACTGTTAAGAATACAAAATAATGAAACATTATTTTACAATTCTTTCCTTTAAATAATAAATAATTCGAAAATATTTTTATATTCATAGTAATTGAAAAACAATATTTTTATTTGTTTGTTTTTTTGGAAGACACATATCTTGAGGGATTAAACGTAAGTAAAGAAATTTTTCCAATCATTTATTGTTTAATTTCTTATTAACAATAATAAATTGTTTTATTTATACAACACACACGTGTTGACGTGTATTATTGCAACATAAGTAAATAAATTAAATATTGTCGTTATTGGCATAACAATTCATTTTGGCATAACAACATATAGAAGCCAAATGTTTTGGAGTTTATGCAAACACTTGTCAACATAACTGAATCATCAGAATCATAAATTTTTCGCTAAAAAATATCTTTGTGTTACACTTTTATTTTTATGATTTTAAGAAAAACAAAATATATAATGATTCTTCATATACAACAACGAACTTCGCTTCCCAAATTCTTAAAGAAGTCGTATTCAAACAATAATGAAACGAAAAGATTGTGTGGTCGGTTAACTCCCGTTGAGAACAAAGTTCCATACGATGTTTCTTCACCAACGAATACAGTGTCAGTGAAATCTGTGTGAGTTCTTTGAAGAACGAACGAAAGTTTCAAATATTTCAGGACCAATATACATAAAAGTACAAGATAAGAAAGTTTTTAAACTTTATTATTCACATTCAATTATATATAAAATGAATGTGATTCATCTTAATCCTTCAAAGGAAAATATAAATTTGATTTGCATAAATAAATAATGTTTGTTGGTAGATGTCTTCGCTAAGTACAACAACTTTTGTTATTCACCATCAAACGTACACAATTATTTGACAGATACACCTATACAAACAAAGCTCACATATTTTCAAGACAATTCACATACACATACCCGATTTTTTGATTCGTTAAAGAACTGCGTTTCAAATAATAAAAAATAATTTTTCCACAAAAAAAAAAAAAAGAATCATTAGAAATTTTATGAATGAAAAGACAGATATTTTCATTGGTTTTAGTTTTAAAATAATTTTTTGTACACTTTTTATCTGAAATACTTTTGCCATTTGCTTCCAAAAGTACTTGTTTTAGGTTCCATTAAATGTGTTGCCAAAATTAAAAATTAGGTAATCATTTTTATTGTGTGAAAAACAAACGCGCGCATTTTTCTAATTCTAATTTTCTAATTTTTATATTACGTAAACTTTTTCATTTTTAAATTTGAGCCCATTTTCCATGTTTGAAATTATTTTAATTTCTACTTTTATTACCATTTCTCGTTATTGCAAACAAATAAGAAAAGCATCTTTTTTTTTGCGTTAAAAGTAAATTTTTCTTTACATGCTGTCATTGTTATAGAAAAGTACTTTGCTTCAAAAGCGTCCTGAAAAAGGTACTCTTTATGCAAAATTATGTAGAGCATACATTTTAAAATGATACTTTTCGCAAAAGGTATTTTTTTTAAATTGTACATTTTCTTGAACGGTATATAATTTTAAAAGATAATGGTGTCTATTCAGAAAAACTCGTCGAACAAGTGAATGTTTACACACAAGCCAAAAATAACATTTCAAAAGTATCAACAAACTGTGATTGTATTTCATACAAAATTTACCGTTTACTAATGAGAGAGATGCCTGCTCATACTTAATTTTCGCGTTAATTTGATATTTATATGTACGGAAAACACAAACAATTCTTGACATTTGGTTATTGTTTGTCCATTATCTTTTAAAAGATAATTTTTTTAAAACCATTTTTATTTAACGTACTTATTGAAAAATTACTTTTTAAGAGGCACTCGAGTATTTTAAAGGCAACTTGTGTAAAAGGTACTTTTTTCAAATGCGCTTTCTTAAGTAAATATTTTAAGAGGTATTTTCTTAGCAGCTACGTTTTTAAAGGTTATTTATTTATTTATTTTCTTTTTTTTTTGAAAGGTACTATTTTCATTATATGTGACCTTCATCGAGAAAAGGGACCGCAAATGCCATTTTAATATCATCCTCATGATATCGTTTCCAAGAAATTTTATTTTATATTTCTTGCCTAAAAATAGTAGAATTTGTCTCAGAATAAGGGCTTTTACTGACCAAAGGTGGACAGAAATACAAAGTTTAATGGAAATTTAAATAATTCAAAAATGATTTGTTCCCTATTAAGCAATTTTATTTGAAATTTATTACTTTCGGCCAAAGACCCTTTAGTTGTTTTGCCTTAGTCTCTCAACACGTCTATATGCCGCCGACATTTCGCTGATGCTACTGACGAGCTGAGTAATGTCGGCGGCATATAGACGTGCTGAGACTAAGGCAAAACAAACAAAACAATAAATTTCAAATAAAATGCTTAATGCTGAATAAATCATTTTGAATTATTGATATTTGAAAATGTTTACTTTTGATACTTTCAAATATACAAATCGTAGCAACGAATGGTGTTAGCTCGTTGTATGAAAGTTGCTAAGAAAAGTAAATACGAAAAGTTGTTTTGTCTTTGAAAATGTGTTTAAATGTTTTTAAATTCTCATTATTTCAATTGAAATAATAGAATATGAAGTAAATGTTTCAACATTTTTCCAACAAAGTTTTTCGAGTCTACTGACGAGCTGAGTAGCATTAGCGAAATGTCGGCGGCATATAGACATGCTGAAAGACTAGGCAAAATTAACTAAAGGGTCTTTTGACCAAAGTAATAAATTGGAAATTTAAATAATTATAAATTAAGCCCAAAATTTCCAGAGTAAATCAAACATTCCAAATAAAAACTAAAATAATATAAAGTTAAAGGTTGTGTTCACAATAATCTGTAACTCTCCAGAAAATTTATTCTGAAGAGTTTTTATTATTATAAATAAAAACTTTAAAGATTTCAATTCAGATATATTTTCTTTTAACAAACACAAAACTACAAAACTTCTTGCTTGTTTGCAGAAACACCCAGAGCTTGCGGCAGGAATCGAACCTGCGATCTCGTGATATATAATTTATTAAGAGGAATGATATACATATACATATACTTTATGATGGGAAATATTCTTAAAATTGCATTTGAACTTGAAAACAATAACTTTTCTTTCAATAGTTAAATTCCTTAAAAGACACGCGACACCATTCGAGCATTGTACATACACATACATACATATGTATGTACATACATATAAGAAAGTAAATAAATAAACACCAAAACCGTTCCATGTAGTCAATAGTAATTGGATTTGGGAGGGTCAAAACAACACATGTGTGTGCATGCGATCCATAACAAGAAAACTTTAAGTGTATTTTATGTACTTTAGCACTCACATACATACACACACCCACCCACCCAACGAATCAAATATTTATTAAAGCTGGAATGAACGTGTGGCAAACCATTACATTTCGAATATCCCCAGGGATTTATTTACACATTTTCCAAAGCATGTCAAGCATCTAGAACACCTCTTTGCTTTCAAATACATCAATAAAGATAAATATAAATATAAATTTTCAACGTAAAGGTAAAGAAAACAAAACAAGATTGAAAAGTTATCACAGTGACCAGCGTTTTCTGCAGAAAGAAATTAAGCCCTTGTCAAGTTCTGTCTTGTGTTGTAGCATTTCATAACGTTTTACAACGTTTTGAATCACTTTAACAAATGCTTTTCCAAGATAAATTATAAAAGAAAAAAACAACAGTAACAAGCTGTTTTTATAATAACAAATGGTTAAAATAATAGTAAAATAGTAATTAAATATTTGAAAATTATAAATATTATTAATTAAATATTAAAAAAATTATTGAAAAATATCTTTTCAAAGTACAGATTTAAAAAAAAATCAAAACTTTCTTAAAAAAATATGGAAGCTATTAAATAAAAAATCTTTTAAAAAGCCACCATAAAAAAAAAACTATTCAAGAAAGTACTTTTTGATTTATTAAAACCGGTTGGTTATTACACCGATTAAAATTTTATATATATTTTTAAAATTACTACGGTAGTATGTACAATAACATCTAGCGACAATTTCAGCGCTCTAGCTGTTACCGTTTCAGAGATTGATGCCCGTGACGGACTGACGGACGGACGGTTTAGTCTCACGAGTGAAACGAAACCTTAAAAAGGCTCATTGTCTAGTTTCAGACATTTTTTTTTAATTATGTAGCCAAATTATTCAACTTTATAAAATTTATGCTACACTCTACCACTTTACATTTAATTCACATACCTACTTTTGAAATTTTTAATAAATTTGATTTCATAATACAAAAAAAGTTATATACATATTTTATTGTAAATCATTGTCACTATTGAGTGTGTGGCAGTAAATTAAGTATTTAATTAAATTTAACAAAGTTGTCTCGTTAATTAAACTCAAGTTATTCAAAATCATTTTAAACAATTACACTTAATATTATTATGCAAATTTGAAAAAAATAATAAATATCGAAAGTCTTGTTTATAAAAGATTTTATGTTCATTAGGATCTTATATAACAAATTTCTATGAAAATGTTAAAAATAAGCATGAAATATTATTTTAAAATAGGCCAGCTAAAAAAGTCTGCAATATCTATAGCTGTAAATTACAGAAACTATGCTTTTGTTTCTTTTAAAAATTAAATAACTTCAAGACACTAACTGGAGTATTTTTTATTTAAATATATATTTTCTTAAAATAACATTAAATTAACATAGTCAACCTTAACATTTGCTATCGTGCAGGATAAAATTACTTATAATAGGTATTTTCCATTATTACAACCAAAAAATATAACTTACGTATTGTGGCAATATTGCAGTAAATACCGGCTACTTTTGCCTATTAAAAAACGTAGTGGCAACTTCATGCTCCTCTTTACTTTTACAATTTTCAATAAAACTAAAAACTAAAGGCCCATTTAGCCAACCGTAAATATAAAACGTAAATGTTAGCTAAATTTAACGTAAATGTAGTTACGTTTAGCGATTACCTTAATAACATGTCATATATTTTTGAGATAAAAAAAAATTTGTTGCAATTTTATGCATGTACAAATATTAACATCTCAAATGTTTTACATATGTACATTGAAAACAGTACAAAAATGGGCTACACTCATATACTCTCTCAGCCACACATCCCTGTCTACATCTGTCACGTAAAAACGTAACCAAAATAAAAATTCAACAGGTCAGCCATTACATTTACATGAGAGCTACGGTCGGCTAAGCGTTTGTATTGTTTCTCATATACCAGAAACGATCAGCTGACACGGTTACATATACGGTTAACTAAATGGGCCTTAAAACTTTTTGTTAATTTGTGCAAAACTTTGCCAAATTATTTGAATTTGTAATATGTTGAGATTTTATAGCGACAACGAATCCTGGCAAACGAGAACGAGTAATTGTACAGCAGAAGAGGTGGTAATGCTGGTAGGTTATGTAGGAAATATGGCAGCTTCAAATGAATAATGTTCACTTGGAAAGTTGCCATGAGGTCGAAGCTGCTTTATCTCATTAGTTAACGTTGTCTGACGTTGCCAGATATCATCCTACAAATAACTATTTTAAGTTGTAATAATGGTCCGTATAGTTTTATTTCTATTTTGTCGAATTTACAGAATTCAAACACCTGAAGTTTTGGTCATATTTAGTTGAGTTCTTATAAACTGTTTTAGCAAAAAAATTTACAGTGGCATTTATGCTTTTGCTGAAAATTCTTACATATCTATTGCAATGTTTGCTTATCTATGTATTATAATATTCAAAAGAAATTACACATGATGAACTGCTAGCAAAGATAAAAAATGTAAGCTAAATGTGCTTTGTTACAATAGTGAAGAAAAACCATAAAGTGATAGATATTGTATAATAGAAAGTCTCGGTTCACACATGAAATTTTACTTTCATGAAATTTTTCTAATTTCATTTGAAACTTTCATTCATGTTTACACACTGAATGAAATCAAGCCAATTTTTCAGTTTAACATAGACGAATGACAAAACAAAAAAGAATTTCAGAGTTTATAAAAGTCTGTACTGAAATTCACCCGTCTCACTTCTGTTACCCCTGTTAAATACAAACACTTATATTTATGAATTTCATGAAAGAAAAATTTCATATGTGAACCGAGACAAATGAAAGTAAGTTCTTGAATTGTAATTGTCTTTGTTTATGGATATGTTGTAGGTAGTCTTTGTTTTCTTGGGCTAAAATGTATTTTTAGTTATCGACAAAAACAATTCGTGCTAATGATAAAAATTTAGAATAATTTTCTCTCCTAACTTGTGTGCAAAGTGGCGATTACCTCTGCCAAGTGGTGCTTATCTATTTTATTTAGTACAAAATCTAGTCAATTTGACTTAGTGGCTGTGACTTTATTTCAGTGACCGTCTAAAATCAGTAGAACGTAACGATAGTGACGTTCCAACTTCAAAACTATTTAAGCCAAGCAAATATTACCACGAGTTGAGTCCTAATATAAAACTCTTGGTCAGTTTTAATATAATATATGTATTATTTGCCAATATTTCGCTCTCCTTCGGATAGCTTCTTCAGGGCAGAAAATAATGTTTTTATAAATTATGTTTGTAGACATAATTTATAAAACGATTTCTACCTAACTATCAGCAAAAATAATAATTATTAAAAATGATAAAGCTTACATTAAAACTCAACTCATTTAATAAAGAGAAGGGTCGAACAAATCAAATATCAAAAAAACATACATACATATGAATGAATATTTTATGAATGAAATTATATTTCTGAATCTACACTTATAATTATGAAACAGCTTTAAGTAATAAAACATATACATACATACATACATATATAATTAAATCTTTTTGAAAATGTTTATAATACTACAAACACGCAAAGTCATATGTATTTATGACTTGTTAAAAACAATTTCAGCTCAAACAAATATGTATGTATATATGTACATATGTATAATCAAAATATTAACATGTAAAATATTACAATAACAACAATAATATTAACAATAAATTAATTATTTTAAAAAACATTATAAGTCAATATTTCAAAGAAAATATGTTGCTTTCTTATTATAAAACAACATCAACTATTATAACTTATACAAACAACCATCACTGTGATTGAAGGATTTTACTTATGTATTGAGAATATTGACTGTTCATTTTTGTTGCTGTGTTAATGTTTGTTACATGTATAGTTGTTTGTATAAGTTCTGATATTTAATGTTATTTTATAATGAAAGGGAAATATTTTCTTTGAAATATTGAATTATAATGTTTTCTAATGAAAGAGGATATTATTCTTTTAAATAATTAATTCATTGTAAATATTAATGTTGTTATTGTATTGTTTTTACATGTTAATATTTTGATTATACATATTTGTTTGAGCGGAAATTGTTTTCTTTTAATAAGTCATATGTATGCATGTTTGTAATAAATATTTTCAAAAGGTTTAATTATATATGTATGTATGTATGTACTTGTATGTTTTATTATTTAAAAATTTTTCATAATTATAAGTGTAGATTCAGATATATACTTTCGTCATAAAATATTCATTCATATGTATGTATGTTTGTTT
>BGZK01004958.1:0-10651 GCA_005406025.1 Eumeta japonica | reverse complement strand
AAAAAAAATTGAATGTAGCAATTAACAAACTTTCTAAAAAGTGAGAAAAGTAAGTTTGAAGACTTATTTTATTGCTTGGAGTACAATTGGTTGGTTCATATCTGCTATTATAATCATCAGCATTTTTGCTTTGAACTCAGGCGTCATCTAACATGCAGTTTTGGGTATTGATATTAAGACTAATGAACCAGCAAGACTTTTGATTGATGTAATTTAAATATATACAATAAATTTATTTAAATTACATCAATCAAAATTAGAAGTATATCTTTTATTCTATTCTATGATATATCTTTTATTCTATTCTATGATATATCTTTTATTCTATGGAATAATGGAGAACTTATTCTTCTTTGTATTGCTAACAATTTGCTTCAATGTTAAAAGTATAGGAAATTAAAAAGTGCTCGATCTTTAGGTGCGTCCAAAAGTGAGTATATTTAAAAGTTACTCATTCTGGAATTTCTCCGTTGTCATATCCACAATATCTAATCTTAGGGCAAGGATCGCAAATATCATAAATGATATCTTTAATTTGATATTAAAATAAAAGTTACAACCTTAAAACAAATCTGTAGTTAATTCATGAAACATTAATTACATAGCATTCATTTGGAGGTAATTGGCAGAACGTAGAAAACCCACTTTAATACACATATTATCAGAATTCTAAGGCAAAACGACTTGCCTACGTTGATCGAAAGTCAGATGTCTACAAACCTTAAGGTTTTAAAAGAGAGGAGTAATTAAAAATTAAAACTTTATGAAACAACCCCTACGTATAAGATATACTTATGTACATACAGGCTAGTTGCATGTGTGAATGGCCTTATTTGGGTCTAGAAATGTTTCATTTTAATACCATAGAAACAATCGTTGGCCATTCAAATTATATTACTACAATTTAAAGCTATGCCTTATTTTCTGTCCCTAATCCTTTTCTAAAGTTCTAATGAACTTGCATAAATCATACATATTCTCATGAATTATTTTAACTTTTTTTTTGTTGTTATTCTTTTCCAGTGATTGCATTTGCTTGTTTTGTTCACTTTCCTTTTTTATTATTATATTATTTTCTTTTAAATCAGAAAACTGTTTTCGGAAGTTGTTTCCCTTATTTGTTGCTCAATTGCCGTGTTTCAATTGCATGTATCACACAAAGTCACGTTGCGGATGCTGTGAGCGTGCATGCTTTGCTTTCAGCCGTTTCTTAATTTCAAAGGAATAAATAAATACAAAATTGGCATTATTCAGAGAAACGTTAAAGTAAAATATTATCAGTGAGCAACGAATGATGAGATATACTTTCCTTACATTTGATATTTTAAGTTAATTATTTATTTGATGACCTCTGTGCATAACCAAATTGCTGAAATGGATGATATGACATATAATTAGCGATTATTCAGTAAATAATTTCAACAAACATATATACAAATAAGTAAAGGTATTTAATAAAAGATTCATTTTCCAAACTATGAAAGAAAATTTGTTATTAAATTTCAACGCTTTTAGCTGCTGATATTTATTTCAGTTTATGGGGATATCAAAACTGTAATAAGTTAAACTTTAAAATGAGTTTAAGAGTTTAATTTTACTATAAAATTACTAATGAAAAGGAATGAAACTAAAATTTTTTGTGACTGATATAAGAAAAATAATTAAAGTGTCCTTAATAAGGGGTGCATATTCATAAGAAAAATAAAAATGAATTTTAGTAAAATTTTGTAAAGAATTTTTGACGTATTATTAATAATAATTAATTTGTATGAAAAAAGAGTTTTAATTACCTTTATAAGATCTAGATACCCCAGAGGCGATTAAATAGTTTCTTTTTAAATATTTACACTCAATCATTTTGTTATATCTGTGAATATTGGTTAGTTTACAAAGCTTTTAGTTACAAGACAGAAACCTACACGTATCCTCCTTTTCTTCGCTACATCAACATCTACGTTCTTCGTTCTAATGCTGTCGAAAACATTTTTCTGATGCGTTACTAAAAGTGATCATTGTTATCTTATGCTTTCGGTTTTACAGACATGTTGTAACTAGATACAAAAATCTTAATTCAACTGGCTAACAATACAGTTTAATAATCCGCATAACTCACTTACAATTAAAGAGCGATAATCACTGATTTTAGCGTTCATCAATTGAAATCTTATTTTGCTATTTCAATAAGATACTGTATAGAAGCACAAATTCCATGCTATAATTGATTAATTGAGGAAACGTCTGTCAGCAGCATGTGGGTCTGCTGGATTGAGCCCTTTGTGCATGCCTTAGAGATGTAAATATGGAAAGTAAAGCAGAAAGGGAAAGGTTAGATGCAGGAAGAAGATTAAGGTCAAAGAGTGAGGAAGTAGACTTAAAAGCAACAGCACTGCTGTGGAAAGTTACCTGCTGTTCCTCACAACTGGGATTAATGGAAGACCCGATTTAGGACCCATGAAATGGCCAACGAAAAGTATGATATCACCAATTTACACTGATAAAATAGAACTTATTGATATCTAAAAAAATAGCAACATGGTATTAACGATATACAGATGTAAATGCTGGAAAAAGTCACCGGAAATTTGACCTCAACGTTAAAAATGAGCCAGTCATGGTGTTTCGAAGATATGTCTTACTGACTATGCCTAAAGAACATCTTTTGAATAAAATATTGTCCTTGCAAATTTATAAAAGTTGATTGTTATTTCGTTTTACTTAAAATTAAATTCATTTAGAAATCATTTCCTACTTAAAATCAAACAGAATTGAGTGCACTTTCATTGAACTTAATAACATTTAACAAAATCCGAAAGAGTAGATATAACAAAGAATTAAATTTTATCATCTATATATAATAGAAAATCAAAACAAATAATTTTTTTTTTGTGAAATTACATTAAGCTCAGTAAATAAACTCATATCTGGTAGACCGGGTCGTGCTTAGCTTTATTTACAAAATTTTCTCAAAATATTTTAGTAAATTGTTTAGAGCAAATTTTATATACCATAATGCCATAGATGCATGAAGGTTAAAACACCTGGATCTCCTCTGTTCTAGATCCATGCTGTGTTAATTTAAAGTCGTGGAAAACCCTGGTTAGTAAAATTTAAAACACATTGTTAAAGTTGCATCCTACCAACAATTTTAATGTCCAAGTTCAGAAGAAGGCGAATACCAAAACAGAAATGACTTATTATGAGTAAAATGGGCTATAAACGAAAACATAAAATGCTTTATACAGTGTAATTTATAAATTGTATTTTAAGAAATATTTTTATGCATCAAGACCGGACCACGCTTGATTATTTGATCATTTTTCCATTCCCGAAAGTTACACGTTATTAAATGCTGTCAAAATATTTAATCGATTTAATATTTCTGAAAACTCTAAGATATTAACATTATATCAGGAGTATATAAACCCTAGTCCAAAGAAATTTTTTGTTAGAAAGAGATAAACTTTTCGCCTCCGAAAACTACTAGGCAAATTTTATTAAGATATTTAAGATCTGTTTTCAATAAAAAAGTGTTGCCCACGGTTATATAAAAATATGTAAACCCATGTCCTAATGTGAACATGCAGGACGAGGACCATGATAGAGTCATTTCTAATCTACCCACTGAAACATTATTTGATTCAAATCATTAAAACCATGGAGAAACTAATTACAAGTACAAAAATATGCAAAAGTTGATAACGAATTTTGCTGTTTTCGAAAACCTGAAATATTCATTTAAATAAAAATAATAAAAAGATAAAAAATATTAAGATATATATAAATTTTCGACCTTATGATCAAGTTATAACTAAGTTGATTAATTAATTAGCTTAATGATATTTTGAAGGCAAAAATTTGTTTGGTTTTATGTGCAGCTAAAACAATCTTCGTTGTTAAATATAAAAGATGCAAACTTTTGTATATATGGTCATATAAAATTTGCTATTCAGAGTCTTTAAGGCAAATATACTTCAATTAAGCAAAAATTAACCGAAAAAGAACATAAAAGTTGAAATCATAACTTACAAATTTCCACAAACCACAAAATTGCTAATGTTGAAAATCTGTCATCACATTTAGCAGATTTAAATCTATAAATTATGTGTCAATCAAACAGTATTAGTAACAAGTAAAAATAAAACTGAAATAAAATTATGAGTTTTACATACAGTAAATTTAACAAAAAATTTATAAAACTTGATGTAAAAAATATAACATTAGATGCAAGAACATACAAATCTATATATGAAATGATAAATCTTTACTGCAATTCGTCACAATGGATCAGGGGTTAAAATACTAAACTTTGACACGTTGACACTATGAAACATTTCACACATTTATGTTGTTGTTTTATTTGTTATGCAGCACTAAATAAAAATTTTAATATTTTTAACTTGATAACAGATCTAGCGATATCGTATCTTAAACAAAGTAAATCTAATGTCCTCTTTTTATATATTTATTAGATAAAATTTTGTCTCACAAAACATATTTTGGAGAGCTGGAATCATTTTAAAAGGAAAAAGTTGTAATTTATTATTTTTTTAAAAGTAATAAGATTTATCTTTAGACTAACTTTAAAACACGCAATTTAAAATTTTTAAATGAATCTTAGCACACCAGTTTGATGAAATGATTTTATTTTTTTTTATAAAGAAAGTAATTTCTAGCGGCCACTCGAACACTAAAGCCTTAATAATAATATAAAAAACTCAAATGCAAATAAGAAATAAATTATATCACAACGGAAATTACGATGCATTTGAGATTTACAATAAACTTCTCTACAATATCAAGAACACCAAAAGCACTGACTGTTGAACTTTGTGCTGGTAGTTATAAGTTTTATTTAATTTCTTTATTTTGCAATACAAGACAAAATAGCCTTAACTTTTGTTATGAAACCAAGAAAATGTATATGTATAGCACTTTTACCCTATAAAATGCACTAGCACTCACCAATTACAAAGAACGAAGGAAATCAAAATATTGCAATAACAAAACTGGAGTTTCCCTTCAATCCTTTTGAACAAAAATTACGAAATTGGGCTACAAACACTCTGCACAGTCAAACGAACACTTTTCAGAGTATGTAAAAGCTTAAATAGCGCAATACAACAATGCAATTGAAACTTACAATCAGATTGTTGCTTAAGTGGAAAATTTATGTTGCCCAGAAAACACTATTAAATTTGTACAAACGTACAAATGCGTTTGCATTGAATTTTAAATGTTAAAGAAACGGATAGACACCACAAATATGGACAAGGTATAACAAAATTAAAATTTTTCAAAGAGCAGAAAAAATCATAGGCAATAATGATTTTAGCAGAATCATTTTATGGTTTTTATTGTGATCTACCTTATAGTTGCTCAAGTAAAAAAGCAACTCCAGAATCGTACACAAGATGCAAACTACCTAGACTCATGTATGGGTACTGTTATACCTTTAAACGAAGCGACATGGAAATGGCTTTCTTCTCTACTTGCTTGCATATTATTAATATAGCATTAATTGTCAGACAATATAGTGCTAGCTCTATTATTGGATGGCATTAGTGTTGAAGGCCTTAATTTCTGGAGCTAATTATTTTTGAAATTTTCTCTAATAAGAACTAAATTTATTTTTATAGCTCCGAACAAAGTAATCTTGTTTTTCATGTAACTAAGCACAGAAACAAAATAAAAGTTACCACTTACGATCAACTGTGTCACCTTTAGTCAGCGCCACGTACGTGCTTTTTAACATCGATAGTATCAACCCAATGATTTTGCTTGAACTAAAGGAATATCACGAAAATACACAGAAGATCATTGCAACTCATAACAGCCCATCTGGAGCAATGTAAAAGCTGCCCTGATTTTATTGTGAGATGGTAAGAAGTATATAAAAATTCCAAATGAGTCTTCTTCTAGTGCTAGGAGCAAATACGCTTTCTTTTTCTTAGTGGCTTCCAAAAACGTCAAGAGAAAACTAGTGAAAGGACAAAAATCGTCATTTATAAAAATGTAAAATATATTGTATTTAAGAAAATTTTGTATCTTGTGCAAAAAACAATAAAACATGTATTTTATTAAAATAAAACAAGTAGAATTTCAAAAATTTACAAAAAATTTTGTATTCTTTAAAAAATATAAAAAATCATACAAATTAATGCTTTATGTCTTTTAATTATACTTTTCGTAACGTTTACATTAAAGACTATTATATTCAAATAATCCTAAGCAAAGAAAATTCCTTAATCTATAATAAAGACACATAAGTTAGGAAGAGTTGGTTCATTATTTGATGACTTGGTTGGGATAAACTGAATGCAAAATCCGCATGTCCTTATTTCGTTTTCAACTGCTTAGTACTTCTTTCAACCAAATTAGGAAAAAATTTAACAAGGAAAAAGTATTTTTATTTAAGATAACGAATGAATTAATCAAATTTAAATTATTAAAAACTGAATTTTCAAGTCAATTTCTTTCTTACTTGATAGCACATATCATCAGTTCTTGAAGAAGGTAAATGCGTTAAAGTTTGGCAGACATATCAAGTAGTTCATAGTGATTTTATTTATTTCTGATTAACGTATGTTTTTTTGCAAATGATCATAAAGTGCTTTCTATTAGTATCTTTCTCTCTAAAGTAAATTAAATCTTAAACATTTCGATTAACGATTATTTTATATTAGTTTCAATAAATTCAAAAGGAGCAATGCCAGAAGAACGTCAAAATACAAAAACGTTCAACGTCATTTTGGTTTTTGTTTGTAAAAAATGACGTCAAAATGACGTAAAATCGTTACGTCTAACACCCTATCCCAATACTAAATTTTTAAGATATTACTTAAATTTTTATTTACAGACTGGCATTTGCCAATCTGCAAATGATATTTTAAATGTCGAATTAAAAAGAATTGGAGCATACCATGTATTTTCTCGGTATTTATTTAGTAAATAATAGATAGGATTCCAATTATTAATTAAAAAAAAAACGAAATTGGTTGCTTAATAAATATAGTTTTATTGACGGGTAGTTTTCTTAACAACTTTTTTTCTAGCAACACTGTATGTTAATGTATTGAATTATCGAAATTTGGTAAAGCTTGATGAGCACATGCGTCAAGTTTCTGTTTTAATGGAAACGTAAAGAAGAGTATTTGTAATTTCCAGTGTGAATAGCATCCAGGGTCATAGCAAAATGTTTTAGCAGTGCTTAGCTTTATACCAAGCTATAGCAGACAATCACTGGGATTATTCAAGCATGTTATTTGTTAATAAAAATATTGCATCTAGAAAATTCGCCACATAAACAATAATATAAATTTCTTTTGGCAATAACTAACTCAAGAAAACGAAGTTTAATTTAAAAATATTTACAAATAAACTATATAGGTATTTTCTTCAACTACTACTTATTGATTCTAAAATGATGAGCCATTTGCCAACAAACAGTTTTTGTTGGGGATTATTAGATATAAATGAGGTGAATTTCGATTACATTAAACTTTCCTGTCAACAACGAATTAATAATAAAAAATTGCCTGCGGAAATAAAATTTATTGTATCAATGTCAAGTATATTCTTCAGTCTTGATATTTAAAATCGCTTTCATTTGCAAGCTTTGATTCTGAAGATAAAATTTAAGTAATTTTTAATAATATATTCTGTTCTTGATTTGATGGCCCAACTCAGTAAGCTAAGTTTATTATAACGAGTATAAGCTAAAATCACAAAATAATCTTTAACATGTGGGCAGAAATTGTATAGAACATCAACATGAACAAGTGGATGTATATCAACAAAATAGTGCGTTTGTTGTTGAAGCCAAAGGGAAAAGCAAAACATCGTATGTATAAAAATACTTTCACAGAAAACATATACGACACTTAATTTAAATAGATATTTTATTCACTTATTTGCTACAAAATCATACACGATCCATAATATTTTGTCAAATAACTAACTGCGAGTGTTACCAACTTAAGATTTTAGCTTGGAGATTAAGACTTAATCTCTTATTCAAAAGTGACTTAATTAAGCAAATTTGTGTTGAAAACTTGGCTTTAACTTAAGCAGATGAGATGGTTATTTACATTGTATTATCTTTTTTTTTTTTTTTTTTTGATTTATTGGCTGTAGCCATTTAACGCTTTAGGTTAGTTAAATATGAATGATATCGCTAATTACTCAAATTATCTATGACGTTTGTGCTTTTAATTATATATATCTATAAAAATATCTAATAATATTAACCAGTGTGAAGCTATCTACACAATCGACCGTATTCTATAACTACTAATAAAACTAATAAAAATTTAGTCTTCTAATTCTTATTTGCTTTTTCTTTTAGTTAGTGCATGTACTTCAGTTAATCTTAACTCTCTTTGCTGAAAATACAAATCTTAGAGCTTTTTCTGTTTCCTTTCTGCTTTAACCTTTAAATTGTTTGTTGGTATTATATCAGTAGAATTATGCAAAGAAATGAGAATATTTATACATATTTCATTTTTGGTAGCAGTAGGAACGTAATAGCTGCATTACTTTCTAACTATTGAGGGATATTATTGTAACTTACTGATAACTATCAGGAGGTTTGTCAGCCACACATCATTCTGTGAGTTTTCATAATTTGTCTTTTAAAATTGATAAGTACACAGAGATTTTCAGTTCAAACAATTATGGTATTGAAATCATGAAATATTATAGAGATATATGGTGAGCAAATTCAACTGATAGTTATCAGTAATATGATATGGACCTGAACCGATTAGAAAAACATGAGTTGGGCTATCTGCATAAAACCCCTGTTATTTTTATAGATAGTTATCCAATATCAGTTCACAATTGTGGCCGTAAAGAATTACGAAAAACATCTCTGCAACCTTATCAATGTATCAAAAGAAGCATCATCATATTTGACATACGTTCATGATTTCTATCACTGATAAATATTTTTGACATGTAAATTCCAGCAGCATTCTGCATCGAAATATAACAGACAATTTCGGCCTCTACCAACTCCTTTTATCCATTCCAACACTATTATTAAGTTTAAAGTTTGTTTGATAAACATATTTTGTAGAACAATAATAAATGCTTTTTTTATACCCTTCACATACTGTGTAAGGGTATATCTAAGTTTGTTATTCCGTTTGTAATTTTTTTAATATTCATTTCTATAAAGTATATATATTTGGAATCAGCATAAAAAGAAGACGATTGATTGATGTCCGTGTGTCCGTCTGTGAGTTGTTGAAATCAAGTTTCTGAAAACTATTTGACTTAGAAACTTCGTTCTTTCACCAATATGTTGCATATTGTCCACGAGGAATCGCTATTTAAATTCAGCAAAATCGGTTCACGAATAGCTGAGATATATCGAAACACCAGAGGTACCTCGGAAAAATTTGTTTTGTATGGAAATTTTGAAAATTTTTTGATTTAAAGTAAATATTCGGATTTGACTTAGTCATTAGTGACAAAAATTTTTTTCGACATCGGTCCACATATAGCCGAGATATAGCGAAACCCGATTTCTGAAGTAATCGGATGGTTTCATGAACTGAAACGCCTTTCTGTGCTAAGAAACACATATCAGTGAACTACCGCTGTTTTAAGTAAAAATTTTTTTGGACATCGGTCCATATATAGCCGAGATATAGCAAAAACCGATATCTCAAGAAATTTAACTTTGGTAAGCCTGAACACTTTCCTACACAAAACTAGGCATGCAGTCGTAAAAATAGATATTTGAAGCAAACACTAATTTTTTCGGTCATCGGTCCATATATAACCGGGATATAGCTAAAACCGATTTCTCAGAAGTCGGGCGGTTTAGTAAGCCAAAACGCTTTTGTGTGCCAAAAACACTTATAACAGTAAACAACAGCTAATTTAAAGTAAAACAAAAATTTTTGGACTTCGGTCCATATATAGCCGAGATATATCGAAAACGATATCTCAAGAAATTGAACTTTAGGTGAAACATACGTTCTAACAAAATGACCATGTAGGCGTAAAATAGATATCTAAAACAAACAAAAATTATGTTTTGACATTGGTCCATATATAGCCGATAAATAATAAAACCGATTTCTCAAGAAATTAAAATTATTGGTTCAGAAATGGACCATAGTAGTAAAATATAGATTATTTTAAGAAAAAAATTTTAACATTGGTGCATTTATAGTCGAGATATAGCGAAAACCGATTTTTCAAGAAACTGGACTTCTTGTTAAACTTAAACACTTTTTGGTACCGAAAATACGTTAGTTTTGTGAAGGGTATTTAAGATTCGGCCTAGCCGAATATAGCTTTCTTACTTGTTTTATTTAAGTTTTGATGCCAATAATTTAATAAAGATATCGGCAAACCTGTTCTTAGCTGTGTCGGCAATGTGAACATCCATCAAAAGTATGTTTAGTTTTGATATTTTTTATGGAAATTGCACCATAAAATCTTCTTTGTAAGAACGAATCATGATTTATTATACCTTTAATGAAATTCGTTTTAAAGTCACTGCTACTTGTTCCCTAGAGAGCCTGCCAGGTCCACATTCTTAAAATTACTCTTCACATTCTGGCATTCAAAAGATCTGCAATCGCTTTCTTCCTACAAATTAATGGTATGTAGAAAGATTTCTGAATTGTGAGTAATT
>BGZK01004957.1:0-10658 GCA_005406025.1 Eumeta japonica | reverse complement strand
TGGGTGTATCTTACCAATGTTAATGATGTAGTATTTGAGATCATCTAAAATGTACCCTTGATCGTTTTAACAATATGTAACTGTTTGTTAGGAAGGGAATAGTCACGTGCGACTTTCCATTGTATCTCTAGTCGAGTAAAATAAATAACAGTATTCTTTGATGAATCATGTAATGTTACTAAGCTATGGTCATTTGATGATATCTAGCCGTAAATATCATAATAAAGGTAGTTAGCCCTCATCGCTATAGATATGTCTTGTTATAACTATCGCTGTATGTGCGCTTTGGATCGGAGCAGTTGCAGCGGCCGTTTGTAGTTGTGTTCGGGGAGCTTTGAACACTTTTAAGTTGTCGTCAAATGATGTTACTGTACCAAATGTGTTTGTGTACTAGGGTTTAGAATACCTGAAAGTAGTTTTTTGGACCAATACGGATTTTAACACGCTGTCCAACTGCTACAATTCAAAAGCAATTTTTGTGATACATAATATTTTAATGTAAACGACTTACACATAAGATTAATTTAATATATAGATTGTGAAATATATTAAGTCCTGGATGAAATGTTTAATAAAGTCAACACGCATTAATGATTCTTTTTTTCAAATTTGTTGTGGGAATTTAGTTATTATAATTTTTCATATTTTCATGTTAAATATATAAACACAGAGCATGTCACGATTAATTTTATGAAAATCAATGAGCGAAATAGAAAACATTGAATGATATTTATGATGAAATTTTTCATCAACCACTTTAATTGTTGATTCTTTCAATAATTTGTATGTTAGCAGATATACAATATTCATATGTTAGCAAATACAGTCGATGTCAAAATACGAAATGATATTTTTTTCAACCTGCTTCTGATATATAAGTTAACTAATAAAAAAAAAAACCGGATAAGTTCGAATAGAACTCGCATTCTGAGGGTTTCGTACAAAGTTAATTACGTATATAGATATTTCTTCCTTCCAGAGTCTTAATGATTTTTGTGTGTTATTGGTACCAATGCTTGCGAGATATAGTTCTGTATTCCGAAACTTAAGCCTATTTTTTAATAAACTTCCAAATTTTCCTAAAATTTTGTTATTTTTAAAAATCTTAAAATTTTATAGCTCAATATTGAAAAAAAGCATTCTTATGTATTACTCTCTATCATGATCCCTACTCTTGGTTTGTAATCAAAAATATTTTTTATATGATGAAACCACAGTTTATTAATTTTCATTTTCGTTTGGCTGTAGAGACCTTTCTATTGCCAAATTTTATTATTCTAAGTAAACAGAAAGTACCTATAAGTTTCGATTTACTTGCCAATTTCAAAATATAAGACCTAAATATCCGTTTTTTTTTTGCCATATCTTTTATTACGTTGAATTAAAGGCTTGTTTTTTTACAGCTTCGAGTAACCTCCGATGATGTTTTCGCTCTACTTCACCTTTTCACACGATATCGGTCTTTCTCCCTCCCACTTGACATTCGTTCCCCACTTCAACGGTGCCTATTTCTCTAAGCAAATCATACAATAAGCATGGCCGACAAATTAAAAAATATTTTTTTTTTGGATTTAAAGAGTTGTGCAATAAAACATACAATAAAATAAATAATGGTATGTATTTTCCGTGACTGATTAGTTATATTGGTTTTCTGAATTTCATGAAAATTGGTAGTCATTGTCCAATTATAAGTAGACATACAGACAAATTTACAGAAATATAAACACACAGTGGCTTATACACCGCAAAAAATGTTTTATTAGTACACTAAAGTTCATTACAATCATCTTAACTGTTACTGAGCTTCAAAAATAATACAGACAAACCAACAGACAAACAAAAAGTAGCCTACTTCCATATTCGGATTTCAATCTATGCTAAATTTAATCGAAATCGGTATACTGGTTTAGTTGTGAAAGCGTAACAGACAGAAGAAAGACAAAGATTCTTAAATTGAAAATTTTTTAACTTGTCGTTACTATTTTAATAATATAAAAGCTTTTTTTCCTTTTTTTTTTGTATTTGTCTATTTTTCCTTTTTAGTGTGATATAAAGATTTCTGTAAAGAAAGATTCTGTAAGATGTGATACAGAGATCAGTTATTTTTTCTTAAAAAAGTGATTAAGTTAAGAAGAATGCTTTAAGACACCACAACACGAACGAATAACAACGTTTGCAACTAAAATATTTCAATCCCCTGATCGCGACGCGCTCAACTTAAGGGGAAAATACACAAGAGAAAGGGGTTTTAAGAGGGAGCGGAACGTTGAATAAGGGCAGGGGTTGAGCTGCGATAAAAACTTTACGAGCTGACCGTATACAACTTGGGCGAAAAGCCAGTCATAAATATTAGAGGAGAGTTTAATAAATGAAGGAACATCATTAAAGAGCTACTACCTAATCTAGAAAAACAGAAACTAATATTATCTAAAAATTGTAAACAAAATAAATCTCACGCATTTTGGCATCATTTAGTTCAAGAGGATTTATTACACCGGCCGACATGATTTTTCTTGTCTAAGATATAATAAATTTTTTCCTCTAATTTTATAGTGCTGATAACGAAATCGGACCTATTTTTATCGTATCATATCAGGTTTTTAGTAAAGTTAATACATTAGCTATTTTATATTTTTTGACAAAAATAAATTAAAGTTTAGATTTTGGCGCTTTTTTTTCGAATCATGCGACCTCTTGTAAGAAAATATATTAGTTGCAACAACGACACACCCATTCGAAATGGGTTACATGAAAATAAGCCTTTATAGTTACTTTGTTTACAAACTTTTTAAATGATGTCAGTGTGTTTATTTCAAAAAATTGTTTACGTTTTATTTTTGGTATTTAATAAATTTTATCAATGATTTGTGGTTGAAAAAAAATTGGTTGCCTGTAAAGTCGGTATACGGGCGAAAGTTTTACGTGACAACGACTTTGAGTGGTAAAATCATTTTAATGTGAATATTCATTCGTATAGTAGGAAGAAGGATGAAATAATAGTAACAATTTAAAACATTTATTTATACAAAGAATTATATTTAAAACATTAATTTATACAAAGAATCTCGCACTGAATTTCATATTAACAAAATTTTATTTTTACCTTTACACATACATACGTATTTATATAAAAATATATACAATAACTTGCAATACATTTGCGTCTCTGTCTCTCTCGCTCTTAGGCGGGCTAACTGTGCTCGAGTGGAAGGGACGCGTGCCTTTCACTTTTATGTCTGTCTCTCTCGCTCTTAGGCGGGCTAACCATGCCCGAGTGGAAGGGACGCGTGGCTCTCACTCGCTCTCATTGTGAGCGCATAACGTGAGCGGAGCGTAACGCAGTTTCTTGAAGTGTCACCCGGCAAACCAATTTATAAGACGTTGTCACGTCAAAACTTCTAAAAAACACAATGTTTTCAAGAAAATGTCATAATAATGAGGATACATTTTGTTATATTTATGGAAATTTTATGACTTTCAAGCAAAAACAGAAAGTTACTGAGTTTGTTGAAAATTCGTATAATGATTATTTTGGCTTCAAATTTGGCTTCAAAAACTAGCATTGGATAAAAGCAATGTTGTCAACATTTTTTTAGGAAATAACAAACAACCTGGCTATAAAAATAAGGTTGGAAACTTATTAGATAAGTATAAAAAATCGGGGTGTAATGTGAGTATAAAACTCCACTTTATAGATCCACATGTGGATATTTTTCCTGATAATCTTGGTGATTATAGTGAAGAACGGAGAGAAAGGTTTTACCAGGACATAAAAACTATGGAGAAAAGCACCAAGGTCGATGAAATGTGAATATGATGGCTGATTATTGCTGGTCACTGGTATGTGATATTACCCAAAAACTACACCCAGACGTAATTTTGTCGCTAAACGTAAAAGATGTCACTCTAAATAGTCCTGCAGCAATATTTAGATTCAATATTTTCTTTGTAAATGTTTAAATATATTTTTGTAATATAATTATTGATTTTTCTTTAAATTTTGAAAAACGCTTTTTCCTTTCTGTAAAAAATCTGATGTTATAGAGTAATTATGTAGGTATTTTGTGTTTGAAATACTATAAGTTAGTGATATGTATCACTCATATCAAAACAACTTTCAAAAGTTTTCATTTGTCGGCCGGTGTTATGAGAGCACAATAGGTACGTCAACATAACGGTTTGACGTTCTGTTTGATGCTGCACCTATTCAGTGATCTTCTTGGTACGATCATTTGTCTCAGTGAGGAAACCGCTGGGACATGACTTCCGGTTGCTCGACTGGAGTCCGGATACATTCTAACTACAACTTTTAGTAATAAAGCGCTCACAGTACATTGTGGTGTGGTATTATTGAACGTTGAGAGACAATGAAAGAGGACGATACATATAATTAAATAACATATTAACGTATTTATAATTATCGTAACATCTATTCATGATTCAGGAGACAGAATATTATGCGCAATGGATCGCACTTACATGATTAGCACTTATTTATTAACCTTCAGTATGTTAAGCTTTTATAAAACCTCAATGTTTTTGATTATCACAGAATATAACCTAAATGTAGATGTATACATATTTTATATAAAAAAGTCATAAATAATCCGATGTTCTCACGAATTTCGTAAAGGCGTTAGAATAGTAGTCATGCTTGTACCTGCCATACAACTTTGATTTTTATAACACATACGTATCATCTATAGAATAATAAATTATTGCAAACCGGCCAAGATCATGTCGAACAGTGCTCAGTGTGGGGTTCCGCAGTTGTTACTACAAAGAAATTAAATGCGGATGGTAAAAACTATATTGTTACACTTTTATTCATGTTTCCCGCACAAAGAAGGCAAAAGCACTTTACTTGCCTATAACTAGCCAAACAAATTCGTATGTCGACTATTATTCTTAAACTAAGGTAAAGGAAAGTGCACCAGCAAAAGATCGTATCTTCATGGCACTTACGCATTTTTGGCGAGAAGAGCGGTTTTTCAGCGATAACTCAAAAACCACGTTCCATATAATTTTAATTAAAAGTATTTATTAAGCGTTATCACCTTTGTGATTTTTTTTGAAACATTTATTGACGCGCCTTAGCAGTAAAATTGACTCGAATACTGGAACGGCAAACCATGATGCCCCCACTACGCCGCCGCGCTCAACTCGTTTGTGTGTGCGCGCGTTTTCTATACACGTTTATGCTGACTACCTTATTATACATTGAATTCGGGTAATATTTAAATTAAAAAATTGAGTTTAAATTATTTATCATTTTCTTTATTTAATTGACCGTATTATTCGGTCATTTAATTACTGAATTTTATTGATTAAATTTGAATACATTTTAATACAATTATCGTTATTATGTATTATTGTTATATTTTGAATTTATTGTCCCCAAAATAAATTGGACATTAATTCCTTACATTGGCATACAATTTAAAATATTTTTAAAGAATTTATTATTATTAATGACTGTGGTATTACCCTATTCTAATTTATTATTATTAAAATTAATAAAATTGACTTGAAATTATTTATTTTTATTACCAATTCATTGACAGAATTCCTAAACGAATTTGAATCAATGATATATTATTAACTAGAAATATCTTTTCTATTTACAAATATAAAAATTTTCTAATTATTATATGTAATATATAATATATAAGGAAAAATATATATAAATATATTTATGTACTAAATATCTATACTACATATATATTTATGTAGTAAATATATATTTTTTTTTTTTCTTATTATTTTTGCCATTTTGACTCGGAATCCTAAAACTTAAAAGCTAAAGCTATTTCGATCTAAAGGCAACCTGGCAACCTAAATTGTCGGGCACTTTAAAACGCGGAAAAGTTTACTTGCGGATGACGGCGTAGAACATCTATTGGCTATTATCGGCTGATAGTTGATAGGAAGATGAATATACAATTATCCGAATTTCATATAGAAATAAAATTGTATGGTCCAAGTCTCGGATGCGAACACGAGATCTTCGAGTAATTGATAGAAGCCCTTAACCGCGGAACTGCTAAGCGCCACTTATTGCTTATCAAAAACGCAAACGCCTTAAGCGAAAACTATAAAAAAATTCAGAGAATCCTCTTGCGGTTGATGATAGATTTACGAAGTCGGTAATTAAACATCAAGTCTCCGTACAATTTACTACAGCAAACGATCATCAGATGACGTTTATTTATTTAGTTGAGTCACCTTGCAATCAAGAACAGAATTATCGATTGGCAAAGAATACGTCTTTGCACAATTTATTACAGCGAACGGCCACCAGATAGCGTTTTAAATTTAGTCGAAAGTCACATTGTGGTCAAAATAGAATTACGAAGTCGATTAACAAAGAATACGTCATTCAATTTACTATAGCGAATCACCATCAGATATCGCATTCTTCATCACTAACAACCGTCTTCCAGTTGACAACAGAATTATGGAGTCTGTGTTTAAAGAAGATGCCTTCATACAATTTACTACAGCACACAATCGCTAAATGACGGATTGTCTATCATTCATAGACGCACCTCACGATTAAAGATATAATTACGCAATAAATATTTAAAAGAAGGCATTTTTATATCATTGGCATGCGCTTTTGGAAAATGTCGCAAACTAAATCCTAAGCACTCACATTTAGTGATCATCACAGTAACACTCACATTGGGTTTTTAATACCCCGTATTTAAGAGGTAAAGAAATATAGGAATTATATACCCTTCGACGCTATTTACAATTTTATCGAAACTAAATCTATATTGTTCAAAATATCAATGGTACGCATGTATATGGTACAAGTACTTCTTGAGGGACAGTTAGTCATACAAGTACTACTAGAATTTTTATAGCAATTTCAGTATTTCAAGTATGGTGTTTATAACATATAAAAGAAAGATATTTTTGAAATTTGTATATTTTCTCGCATTCCTTTTGCCTCATGAAATTCTTGAGAGCGTCTTGTATGTATCAATATATAATTTTATAAAGAAATTACAAAATAAAATATAACCTTAGTAACTTACAAACACAAAATTAAGGTATGACTTTTTTGCACTCCATTATGTGGAGTGTCTTCGGATATATATTTAAAATGCAACAGAATTTCTTGAGAGTACATTTTTGCAGTATTTTAACTTCCAAGTTCACGCGGAAAACGCGGGCCAGTTCGGAATTAATTCGGTTTTTCACACGAAAACTATTAATTTGCGGGAGTGAAACACGAACAGTGCCACTATACGATCACGCACCAAGCATCTGGACATTTGATACGACGCTTCGCCTGTGCCAGGTTAAACCCAAACTGACATACCTCAAGCTGGACTGGCGCGTACATTTTGTGGTGCCGTGATCAGGATTAAAATGTAGGAAGGTTAAGCAAGTTCATTAATTTTGTGTCCTTTCTAGATAGCACTTCCATTAGATATACTTACCTTTTATGAATACTTTCAACGAAATTTATTTTGGAGAAAATTTGTTCAAAGGTTTTATAATAAATATAATTAATATAAATAATTTTCCGTTTTGACTAAAAAGAAATCTTATCACCAGTTTGAATAGACACACACATGGATTTTTAGCACGTTAGATACCCACGGATCAATTGTGTTTATGCCAATATTATTTTAGTTTAAATTTTACAAATACTTACTCTAAAAAAGGGGAATTTGAATATTTCACTTAGTTTCTTTAGATATCCCGAAGCGAGAGTAGGTGTTCCACTTTCGTCGATTTCGTAATATTACATTTGTCATGAAATTCTACAATAAAATCTTCAGAACACTAGAAATCTAATATCGTACAGACAACCACTACGTACAAATTTTCAGATTTAACAACTCCACCCCAGAGGTAAAACTTAAATTAACTACGATTTAGTGTAAGGGCTCAAGCACACAATCCCAATGGTGAAAAGCATATGACTAATGTCATTGAGTAACTACAAAGGTTTAACACTGTACTGTGATGGAAATAATCTATTCTTAAATTATTGTGTTAGTTTTATTTGAAGTTTCGATGAAATAATAAAATGCAAATGAGGAAAATGTTAAAAAAATTTATTTGTTAAAATATTAAATGCTATTTCATAAAAATCTGTTACAATTCATAGACTTTTTATTGGGTTCATATACAATTACATAGCTGAAGTATATTATAAAATCGATAACAAGTGTGAAATAAGTTGATTGACTTTTCTATACTTGCTTTAAATATACTATCAACATTCTTATAATACTTAATAATTAAAAATTTTAATATTACATAAGTAATTTAAAAGTCTACGCATTTTAACTACATTGTTGAAATCTAACTTAACTATAAATTTGTGTTTTTGAACAAATGCCAAAACACACTAAACGAGCCTGCCATATTCTTATTATAAAGACAAAAAGCTAACTCACGCACCTAAGATAACTATTAAGTGCAAAGGGCACACACTAAACTAGCGATGCACTATTTATTAAACTTATATCTAGATGGTACAATTCTTTACAATCATTCGGTCGGTCGCCATTGCTTTGTTCGATTCTGTGATAAAAGTGAAAACACACAGCAAATTTCATATATTCTATCTGTTGACTAAACCTGTTTTTCAACCTGTTTTTTATACATTAGCCTATACGAATATAATAAAAACACACCAATTAAAACAATATAACAAACAAACATTTGTAATGAAATATTTTGTTACAAAATCTTGATCACTGACAAAAATAAATTTATTCCTTTATGTATTTACCAATAGCAAAATATACATGTTTGGTGTTATTGTCACAGAGAGGTTGAAAACTCATTTTTGATTATAAGCCAATGCATCATCTTATATGCTAGTTCACTATTAATTTCGGGATCCATTTTTATTTACATATTTTTTTCAGAGCTTTTGTTTTAACTAACATCATAATGGCGTAAGGGCGATGTAAATCATCATTCTTCTTTTTGTGTCGCGAAGTAACTACTGTCCGTTCAGTAGTTGTGTGTAACCCTGAAAAAAGAAACAAACAGAATAGAATCTGCGTTTTATTTAATACCGTAGCTTATAGGTTTTGATTATTCAAACTTTTAAATTACTAATTAAAAATAATAAAAATTCCCCTAAAAAATGATAGTATAAAGTCTATTCATTACAAAACCATTAAAAGTAAAAATTAAATGGCGGTGCAGTCATAGAATACGAACTGTAAGACTTAATTTCTAATATAGAAAAAAAGTTAATAATAATTCATTAAGTGAAATACAACACACGAAATTGTGCCTCTGTGAAATTAGTAACATAAACATCGAAATAGCGTAAAATAGAAATGCGGGGAAAAGACGGAAGAGATAGCGTTAAACTGCGCATTACATCATTCACGGGCAAACCAGAGCGTTTCGTGCGCTGTATTCTTCAGTGCTAAAATTGTTCAACTTTTTTCTTGTTAAAAAAATCATCAAACCAAAATCAATGTTCAATGTTTATCAATATAACTTTATACTGATTTTTTGTAAGCAACATCAACTATTGTCAATAACAAAATGCTCATTGACAGGTTTGTAGATTTTTTTTGTAAATGTCTCATTAATAAAATGTTTATTGTGGAGTGTTATGCCAAAAGCAGTAATAAACTATCAAAAAACACCATACTCCATATGGGCAGAGCTGTGCACAGCCACAAATCCTGTTATTATGAAACTCATTACAAGTAAAGTTTTCTAAAGAATAATGCACTGTACATTTAATGTAATACAGTATCCAAAAAATTGAAAAATAACAATTAATACTGGAAATTATTGAAACAATATTAAAAAAGACTTTTTTTTTGATTATTCTCAAACTAAAAAATAGAAAAAAGAAAATAAAATATGCTTTGGATAATGATGCCATTGAAAAAAACTATAAAGGCAAAAAGCATATCTAAGCAGGCCTGTATTAAAAAAAACAAGTATCAAATAAATCCCGAGTCCTCAAAAAATCATCCAAGCCAAGGTTTAAAGGTCAGCATCACTATGATTCAAATATAATATTTGATTAGAAATAAATAGTATATAGTGTAATGCATCAGCATTATTTATAATTTTAAAATTATTAAGTTACATAGTCTTTGAAAAAATTTTTAAGACAGACAGACAGAATACTTAAATATAATCTTATGAGGTTTACATTTATTATTTCAATATAAGGAACTTTACAATTACAACATGCTCAACAAGTTGCGAGTGTGATGTGACCAAATTATGACAATGATGTTATATCATATCTGTCAGAAATTGCTCTAATATTTAGATAGGGATATCAGATGGAATTCAAAATCTGTATGCTGTTATTGAAGAGTCTCACGGTATTTTACACTATACATTTATTTTATATATAATCATCATATTTCTGTGGAAACTATTTCATGATTATTAACAATGATTTGGTGGTAAAAATATTGTTTTTGTTTGTGGTCATGTAACATTTTACTTTGTCGTTGATAAAAAATGATATATGGATTGCTTAAGAATTGATTAATAAATAATAATGAAATAAGGTATTCAAGAATACAGGAGAAATTTAAATAAGGAATAAGGTGTAATTAAAAATTTGTAATATATGAACACAATCAAAAATTTAAAAAAGTACTATTAATTACATTTACTAAATAAAAAAAGGATATTAC